>JAGKTI010028831.1:0-11380 GCA_018397915.1 Birgus latro | reverse complement strand
CATCATCATCATTGGATATGGGCTGGTGTAGTTCATTAGCCTTAACTTGGCCCAGATTTTCAACATTTTGCAGTGTATTTCACACACCTCAGTGGCAGAAAAGGACAATGTTGTGGTTTTATATCTCTCTTATAACATTTCTTTGTGACTAGTATCATAGTTTAGTGTTAAGCTAGTTTAAAAAGGTCAAATTAGGCCATTTCTCATTAAATCAGTGCTGGAGAGGGAAGCCTTCGTGTTGTGGCACTGATATGACCAGGTGGATCCACAGCCTAGTTCCATCTTTTCATACTCAATAATCCCAATCAGCATACCCATATCCCACACCAAGCCCTCTTCCTCTCATCATCCTCGGACATCACCTTCTGCTCCCCAAACCTCGTCCCCACAACATCTTGGAGAGTGGTCAGAACCCTTGGCTCTGACCACCACCCATTCATCATCACTACCAAAACCAGAATCATCCCAGCTGGCCACAGACACACATACACAAATTATAAGAGAGCCAACTGGGAGGCCTTCACAGCTAAAACAGAACAACACTTTGAAACATTAAACAGTATATATCCATCACAAAAATCAACACCGCTGTGCACACATTCAATACATTTATACAAAATGCAGACAAAAGACACATCCCTAGAGGCAACAGAAAAAGACACAACCAGAAATTCAAGGCCTCATCAGACAACGGGACGCACTACGACACTCCACAACACTTCACATGATATCATATAACAAATACAAGAACTCAACACTCAGATAAACAAAAAAATATCAGAACAGCAAACACTAAATTGGAATAATTATCTCAAACACTTGATCACAAAACAAACACCAGCAAACTCTACAAAACACTAAACAGCATCACACTCTTCAACAGCAACACTACACAATTACATGCTGCCATCACAACAACAGATACCATACCTTCAAACAAACAACAAGCAAACATTCTCATCTATCACTTTTCACGTCAGCCATCTAAACCCCCATTGTGATGACCGACGTATCATCCAACGTAAGAGACAGTTCTCCACACACCCAAACTTCGCACCTTTCACTTACAACTAGACAAAGCACATCATCAGCATCCTCAAGCACTCATCTGCCAGTGGACCAGACAACATAACCAACATATACCTTAAACACCTTGGACCACAAGACATACAAGCACTCACCAACATATCAAACTACAGCTACTCACACAACATAATACCCAGCATCTGGAAGCATGGCATTATCATCACTATCCCCAAACCCAACAAAGACCCCACGTTACCTTCCTCACACCGCCCCATCACACTCCTCTGCACCCCCTCCAAAGTCAATGAAAGACTGGTCCTACAAATAGTAACACCTCACACCCCACTAGCCCCATCACAACATGGTTTTAGACCACTACACTCCACAAACACCCTTCTTACAGATCTTACACATAGAGTTTTTGATGGCATGAATTCAGCTAAGCCACCACACAGAACACTCCTTGTCCCACTAGACATTAGTAAAGCTTTTGATTCCATCCCCCGCCACAACCTCACAAACAAAATATTCAACACAAACATGCACAATAACACAAAAAGATGACTGGCAAACTACTTAGCAGGCAGATGTGCACCTGTAACTTTTGCCGGTCAGTCTTCGAGCATCAGAAACTTCACAAATGGCGTCCCCCAAGGATCTGTTTTGTTCCCTACACTCTTTAACCTATACATGCATGACATACCCACACCCCATACACTACAGATACACATAGCTTCCTATGCAGATGACATAACACTTACATGTACACACCAAAACACAAACGTAGCTGCACACATCCTCCAACCTTACCTCAACACAAGAATGGTTCACTACAAACAGGCTCAAAATAGCCCCAGCCAAATCTAGTGACCCTTCTCACAAACTGGACAGCAGAACACAGTCACATCCCACACCTCACCATAAACAACACTCCCCTACCACACACAAACACACACACACACACACAAAATCCTTGGGGTAACATACAATACATCATTGTCATTTAAACAACACATCACAAACATCAAAAATAAATTAACACCTACACTCAATGCCTTGAAGTCACTTACCTATACAACATTTGGACACAACAAAGAGACCACCACCACAGTATACAAACTATATATATGTTCAGTGATGAATTATGCAAGCCCTGCTTGGGCTCCTAACCTCTTCAGACCATATAAAACAAGGCCCTAAAAATAATCACAGGCTGCACAGCTACTACACCTACAGACCACCTACACCAAGAAACCAAAGTCCTCAAAGTCAAGGATCATCTAGACATGAGAGGCACCCAAATTCTCGCTGCAGCCTCCACAAACCGACAACATCCACTGCACTACACGGCAACACATCCACACACACCAAGGAACATCAAAACAACACCCAGCACACGATGTCATACACAAATACTGTCATCTCTACCCCCCTGCCTGCCTCAGACCAGCTTCCAGAAGCATATTCATAATCAAATCACTCGCCGTTCCATTGTCACTTAAAGACAACACACAGCCGCATGCATGACCTCTTGATATCCATCCTTCTGAATCCTATCTCCCTCATGAGGACAGGGTCCACCTGGCCAGGCTGAGATGTGAGCATCATTCAGCCCTCATAAGTTATCAAAAGAGGCTGGATGACTCCGTCGTTGATGCCTGTCCGGGATGTAACACAGCACCCCATACAATTAAGCACATTATGGAAGACTGCATTGCACACAATCATCTACGCCAACAACATAACATACACTCCTTGAGAGCTCTGTGGGAAAGCCCGGTCTCGGCCATGGCCTTCCTTAGGGACTAGGGGCTGTTCGGCCAGACTGCCCAGGAAACAACTACTACTACTACTACTGCCCGGTTATACAAACGTTATCAGTGACTTCTGTGTCCTCAAATCAGCATTCAAGATAGAGATGGAAATTTTAGGCCAGGTTAGAAAAACAGCAATATAGCCTTCCTCCCCTGACAGCATTACTCAGTAAAGAATTCTCTCTTCGCCTCTTGGGAATTAATGTATGCAAGACCATTCTAACCACTAAACAACTGAGATTCTTAAAATGGGACTAGATATTTTTAATCCTTTGCAATATTCTCTTAGGCTAACAATAGTATTTTGGTCTTGAAAATGCTGTATTTTCTAATTAGGCACAGTACGTCAATGAACCAGTCACTATGGCGTGCATATTTCTTCCTTAAATATAACACCAGAGGAAAAGTAGGTTGTAAGCAAAAATATGAAAAATTTATTCAACACTACAGTACAGTATCTGTCATGAAAATCAATGCATATATCACCATTAATCAAAGCTTTGACATGGATTAAGTTTAGACATTTAAATGCAAGACTCTTTTACAGTAACTAATATGCTTTAAAGTCAATGGCCATTTTGGTGATCAAGAGAATTATATATATGTGGAACTTTAGTAACAGTATCATAACAGAAATACTGTACTATAGTTCGTCCACCTTAACTTGGCAGAGATTTTTGTCCTTTCGTAGCTAATTGCCCAAGTTCAATAGCAATATACGAAACTACTGCTCTGCATCCTTTCCATAGCATTTCTTCATGACTGGTGCTATATTCTACCATTAATCTCCATTTACAGTTCAGTGTTATAGGTGGAGAGATGGTAATTTTAGGCCAAGTTGAAGTGGGCAGTGTATAGACATATGTGATTGCTCATGTTACAACACTGATATAATCTTCATTTATTAATACCTGAAAGGCTATCACTGAAAACTGATACATGAACTTATACAGTACAACAGATAATAATAATAATAATAATAATAATAATAATAATAATAATAACAATAATAATAATAATAATAGTCATAAAAATAATAATGATAATAATAATAAATTGGTTTTGTTTCTCTTATAGTGTATTCTTGCCGCTATCAGACAACTTTCTATAACTTAAAGATTTTCAAACTTGTTGGGTTAGAATATCGGCTTCACTAACCCCTTCATTGCTACCATTCTGTCTTAAGAAAAGTAAAATATGGTGGCAGCATGAATAAAATAACATCCTCAGACTGAAAGGGTTAAATAAGTACAATAATTTAGTAGGCCAGTAGTATTAATCCTTTCATCTAATGACGTATTTTTCATTATTTTATTCTTGTAGTACTGTCAAAGCAGGAAAGAGGGCATGTGTGGTTTGCAAAAAGGGTGTGGGAATAAGGTAACTCCATCTTGTGCAAAGTTTGTGATAAAGTGGATGCATAAGAGAGGTATTGGTGTTAGAGGTAGACTGGGAGATAATGCTGATTTCATGTGTGTAGTGTGTCAGGGAGAGCATGCCGAGATTGTCACGCACAAAAGGATTGATCTTGCTGAAGAGTCTTGGAGAGTTTTTCGAGCGTGTGGAGATGTGGCTGGAGTTGTATCTAACCAATCCAGTTTTTAAAAGTCTATCCAAAATTAAATACAATAGCTTGAAGATAAGAATAAAAAAGAAAAAAAAATAGTCTGGAGATAAGAATAAAATATATGTAACTGCACTGACAAAATTGAGTTATACATAAGCTGGTTAAATCCACTGCAGAAATGAAGAGATGGACAAACACTCTAACCCTATACTGTACAGTAAATCCGCTACATAAAGCTGAGGTTCACAACACTTGAGAGTAAAATATAGTAGAGTTACTTGTTTTGTTTATCTTACAAGTCTGCTTATACCAGTCTATTAATGATTTACACTACGAACAGTTATTTCATCATACTGCATGTAACCTTTTGAGTAATTTTTATTTTATTCTTGTTGCCACCAGATGATTTTATTCAGCTCAGGAGAGATTATCAAACTGGTGGGATTTTATACGGTCCACATTAATCCCTTGAGTATAAAACAAAATACCTTTCATGAACTGAATCATTTGGAAGTAGAAGCAACTTTAAAATATACAAAATCAGACTCAAGGGGTTACCATGGCTTCCTCAGGTGTGCCATATCAGCTTATTATCATTTAGCCCATTCATTTATTTTAACGGACACAAGTCAAGTTTGAAAGCGGTAAAAATAAGTTATTTGAGAGAAGCATGTGGAGCTACGGTACATGGAGAGACAGAGACAAATGAGGAAGTGAAGGAGTTTTGTGGTGGTGATGTGGATGTGACTGAAAAGTGTTAGGAAAAATACTCTAAGATGTTTTGGCCATGTAGAGAGGATGGAGAATCAAAGACTGACTAGAAATGTGTATGTAAGAGGAAGAGAGGAAGAGGAAAGGGGGGAGATTAATGAGATGGAGGGAAAGAGTGGAGAGATGTATGAAAGAGGGGTGTGTGAGTTGGAGGGAATGCAGACAAATGGCAGAGGGCAGGATGACATAAAAGGGATTTAATTGTGACCAACCTTTACAACATTTCGGCATCTGCTAGAGACAGATACAAATATGTTCAACCTGAGAAGAGCCTCTAATAGTGAAGGGTTTAATGAAAGTAAAATATGATCCCCTCCAGTTTAAATTCCTCTTCTAAAATGAGTAAAATTATTGGATCATAGCTAAGGAAAAAACAAAAAACATATCCTTGGGTTGAATTGATCATTAAATATCGTTATGAGAATTTTTCAACTGTCACGTACATCATAGTTCAAAAATTGGCTTTGAAAAACCGTTCTCAACCACATTTCTATCACCTGATCATATAATTTAGAGAATTTAAGAATCAATTTGATATAAAACAAACAAGGATAATTAAAGCATTATACTGGTTTGTTTCTATTTGATCTTAAATAAACAAAATTGATTCACAGTCACTGAGGCAAACCCACACACATAATTTTGAGATTAATCCCACTCAGCACAGTGATGAATTTTTTTGTACAGTATATTCCTATCGCCTGACAATTTTTTCAGCTTTCAAACACACTTTTAAACTGGGGAGGTAAGGTACAGCCTTTATAAACCCTTTCAGTATGAGAAATTTTTCCCATGTTCAATAAAATTATCTGGAAGTAACAAGAATACAATATAAACTACATCATTAGACTGAAGGAATTAAATTAACTCTCTGATGCACAATGGATGCACTTTCGTATCATTCGTATCATATCATATCGTTTATAGAGACTCCAACAAGCTTGTATACATCAGCCTTGGTTATCTAATGGCGACTCTCCATGTTGCTCGATACCTGGCAGCCTCCCAAATCAGTACAGGTATTTCATTTAGGCTAAAACCAGAGAATTTTGTCCAGCTGAAGGAAATTCCAGCAGTCATATGGGTCACTGGAGTTAATGTTGAACAATCTGAGTATTTAAGTTTCTTAGCATACCAGTACCCATACTGAGATAGGCCACAGTACGGATGATGTAATTACAGCCCAATAGTTGCTGGAAACAGTTGGGAAAATGAAGTCTGAGATGTGTAGCCCAAAACATCACAGAAAATAAAGAATTCAAACCCTAGTCTCTATGTCTCTCTCTCCCAACATTTCCACTCATCATAAAGGATTTTGTGTGTTATATGATTTGTAACAATGAAAGTCTCAGCTTTGACTTTGACTCAGTATTTACTTGTGACTAAGATTCCTGCCTAAGAATGATACTTATTTGCTAGTTATCAAATTTGTAGCATGCATAAAACACCAAAATGTGCTACAGTGGAAAGGTTGGTACAGGAGAGCTCAGTGGCCATGTTGTCATATTGCTTTACTTCATGATTTCAGTGTAACTCACTAAATTAGTCAAGCAAACTCCTTCACTCCAATGTTATATTGTTAATTCTATTCTTGCAACCCTCAAGAGATTTTATCCACCTCAGGAGAGACTTTGGAACTCATCATTACAGCATTCATTAGCCCAGTAAATAAGAACACTATTTCCTATGTAAAATAAAATAATCTGGAGATACCATATAATAAACTTTAAAACCAGTAGCACATCACTGCACCAAACAAACTAGCCTCTTTCATATACAGTGTACCATAATTATAAGAAATATATTAATTAAACTCAATATATACATAATGTACCTACAAATAAATCTGCTTTCAAAATGCGTACTGTGCAAGGGAATGCTATGAGATTAACCCTTTCACTCCAATGACATGTTATCAGTTTACTCTCACCATCTCCAGACAACTTTATTCCATTTACGAGAGACATTCCAAACAACAATGGTTTGATACAGCCTTCGGTAACTCTTTTAATACTAGATATTTGTTCCAAGTGGTTAGATTGCATTGTTCGTATCGTTTATAAAGACTCCAGCAAGTTTGCATGCATTGGCCTTGATCACCTAATGGCGGCTCTCCATACTGCTCAATCTCTGGCAGCCTTCATTAACTCCAGTACTAGACATCTATCCTAAGTTGAAAAATGTCATCTGGAAGTAGCACAACCAATATACATAACACATCAGTTGAATGAAAGGGTTAATTTGAAGTGCTGGGAGTCCTCATTACAAGCAAGGGAGGCTTTCCACATCACAACATTTTCCACACAAATGGAACTCTGCCATGAGGGACACTGGCAAATCACCTTCTCAATAAACAATGGAACTTTAATAGATATATTTTTTATTTACTTAGGTTTAATAACAAAAATAATTTATATATAAAAGACATAAATACTGTATATAAATACTTTTAATAATGCAATTTATAATGAGGACTTACTGTTAAATCAACCTGAAATACAATATTTAATTAATTTAAAACACTATTATTACTGTACGGGCAATACTGGGTCAGACACCTTTAATGTTAGCTCTCTCATGGTTAAGACAACTCTAGTACAGGTGGGTTCTGTCATACAAGCATCTGCTATATGAGAAACCAATGATATGAGAATGAGCAATTAAGACCCAAATTTTGTGATGCGAGCATGGTCAGATGACTGACCCTATTTTCCCCAAGAGCTAAGTACTCCATTATACGAGCTTTCACAGTCCCTTTTCGCAATCCGTTATACGACTTTTTCCGATCCTTTTCTTCAGTCCCTAATGAGAGTTTTCATGATCCGTTTTTCAATCTGTTATGAGTGTTCACGATCCATTTTTCAATCCATTATAAGAGTTTTCACAATCCATTTTTCAATCCATTATTAGGGTTTTGTTACCTTATTTTTTTATCTGTTATATGAGTTTTCACTATCCAAGCAGTCCTCCATTACCATATCCCACACATATAATGGGATCTGCCTATAATGTGTTTAATTCCAACTAATGTCAGATGATATTAATGAGCTTAGAGTGATTTATAAGAGTCTTGCAATTCAAACTGGTTCCATTAACTCTTTCATGGTCAGGGCAAGTCTAGTACTCCATTCCATCTAATGTCACGTGATTTTGTTAAATTCAGGATGAGTCACTCGCATCCTCATCAGGTAAGGAAGCTCCCTACCACCTCTTCCTTAGCTATTCATTTCTGGATATGGGCAGTTAATATCCATTTGTATGTTGTTTATGCAGAGTATGGTAATACTGGAGGGATTTATGTAACACACAAGAAGACAGTAAGGTGTAATAAGCAAAATAAATGACTTAGGATAAGGTATTGGGGAACTTCCTAAACCCAAAAGACCTGGATCCTGAGAGTTAAAACTGGTATTATTAATCATCTCAAGCCTGGGACAACTCTGGTATTTATCCCTGTTAAAGCCAGATAAATCTGTTCATCTCACAGTGCATCATATGAGCCTGGGAAAGTCAACCTCTTCACTAAAATAGCATCTTTTTAAAAACCACTCATATATTTATTTGTTTATTTATTTGATATGATTAAGTAGACAATATACTGTAATTTACTAGAGTTGAGGTATATGAGAGAGGGAGTGTGTAAATTGGGGAGAGGGTAGCAAAAAATCAGAGGACAGGGCAACATGTCTGTGACCACCCCTAACGGGATTAAGGCGTCTGGCTCTAGATAGGCAGACAGATAGATAAATACAGATATTTCACCAACGCCATTATAAAAAGAATAATCTGTATTCATTATATAATTTCTTGACATATATGAACTTGCATATATAAAGTTTTGTAGTGTAGTGGATATCTCAGTGAAAATTATGGATTAATCACATCAATCCTTAACTCTCTCATTGTTCTGACAGCTCTAGTAAACTGTATTCTCTCCCCACTGTTAGATGATTTTATTCAGACAACATTGAGCACAGGAGGAAGAGTCTTAATACTGTCATTTGAAAAAGCTGAGTCAGACTGGTTTTTATTTTTATCTTTATGGCTAGAGCTTTAAAATGGCATATTCAACCTCTTGATTAAATAAAAATTAATTTTGGTAATAAATAAATATGGGAATTTCTCTAACCCTCTCATGGTTAGTATAAAATGAGTATTCTATTCTAGGTAACATGATATGATTACCCAGTACAGTATATTCAGTTGAGTAAGTTGTGGAAACCTGAGTATTACTGAGTATTAAGCACATCTCATAGAACATACATCTGTTTTTCTGTTTTTATTTTTTCTTGGGGGGAACAATCTTGCAGGCAGACTTCTGGCCTTTGCTTCCTTCTTCCTTGCATAAAAAGAAAAAAAAGGGGGTGGGGGGAATATGGTCTTAATGTCATTCTCTCAAGTCCTTCAATCTCAAGACATACATATACAGGCAGGTCCTGTTATACAAGAGGGCTATGATAATGGCAGAAAACTTGAATAATGGAGTGAAGAACAGGACAGCAAAAACTCATATATCGGAATGAAAAACAGGATAGTGAAAACTCGTATGGATGAAAAATAGGATAGCAAAAACTCATATATTGGAGTGAAAAGTAGAATAGACAAAACTCGTACAGAGGAGTCATAAACAGAATAGCAAAAACCCATATGATGGATTACATACCTTATGGGAAAAATAGGGTTAATTGACCCCCAAGGCAACATTGGATTTTCATACTAAATGTGGGTCTAAATTGCAAAATCTCATATGATCGGTTTCTCGTGTGGCAGATGCTCAGATAATGGGACCCATCTGTGTTTTAGTCTTGTTATTTCCAGAGGGAGGGATGGCGTGAGGAGATATATGAGAGAGGTGGGTGTGAGCTGAGACCAGGGCAGTGAAATGGTGGGGGAAAGGGAGACATGGAGGCAATTTGTTTGTGGCCACCCCTTATTAGGTTAAGGCATCTGGCAATGGATAGATAAAGATTTCCAGATTATTATATTAACCTAAGGGTAATTTTATACTGGAAAGATTAGATATAATATTTATTAACCCAATCACTACTAAACATTTGTCTGAATGTGAATACAATTAACCGGTTATAAAAAACAAAAAAACAAAATCAAGGAGTGCTGGAGAGAGTTTTAGAACTTGAGGAGGTAGATATGGCAGGCAGACAGACCAGCGGATAGATATACAGTAGAACCTCGATTATCCGCAAGCCAGTGAACTGGAATTGGCATTAAACCGGACAATTTAAAGAAAATTTCCAAAATCGATCAACCAAACGAAATCCAGGACCTAACCGGCATTTCAAATTCACCGCGCAACCATCCCACCCGAATGTTTTCATTCCTTCGTCACCGAGCGCATCACCGCAGTCCCCGCTGTTTTATCACAATTTTCCGTAATATTTGGTGGAATATCAATCACGGTTCCTGACTGTTCATGGAAAGATGCTGATGAATCATTTCGAAAGATCATCCGATTCATTGAGAGAAATCCAGCCTACACAGCTAATGACGACTTCCAAAATCGCCGTCGTGTACCAATCAAACAGTCAGACATCAGGGACTTTTTCACAAGGGGTAAACATGCAAAAACAGCAAACATTTCACTCGTATCCTCCTGTTCATTTGTGGGGTTCCCAGATAGTGATGCATCAACGTCCACACCAGCAAGTACTCCAGCAAAAATGGCTGCTCCACCAGTCTCCCCCATCAGGCCTGTTCGACCCCCAGCCAGCATATCCACTCATGTCGATGAGAATGCATCACCCACAACTCTGCAGTTCCGAGACAATTTACCGTCGAGTAAATTTGCTGTCAGACAATTCCCCGTCAGGACAATTCGCACCCTGGACGATTCCCCGTCATTCTATAAATACTTATTAATTAATCAATACTTTAATAACTATATTTCAGGGGGCTCCATCAAAGTCTATGTTCAATAGTGCAGGCATTGGATATTATTTATTAGTTGCACCTTTAGTCAATAATTATTTCTTCCTTGCTGTAGTCGCCTGTGAATTATATTCTAGCATCACCCATAGCTGTCTTCATTAATGATGGCGAATTGTCTTGTTATTGTTGTGACAGCGAATTTGACTTGACGGCGAACTGTCCTGAAACCATCAGTCCTTGCTGAAGACTTCTTTATAGCTAATTTTCCTTTATTGTTGATGACTAATGGCTTTCAAAAATAGTTTCACTCTGCATT
>JAGKTI010028830.1:1636-12828 GCA_018397915.1 Birgus latro | reverse complement strand
CACACACCTTACCCTCACTCGGATCCGCAGAATACCTCAGTGATCAGTATACTCACTCTTTCACCTCCTCCCATGAGCTATCTCTGAGTGATTATACTCGTCGAGCCAGCATGTTGGAGGTGTCATATGAGGCCCCTTTCGACTCATCGGAGGATTCACACACTACTAGAGGATATGATTCACAATTGTTCACCAACCCACTCTACAGAATGCTCAGGAAAGACCACCTGGGACTGGAGGCTGTTCAAGATGCATCAAAGGTGCATATCTGATAGGTTTTAATGTACAGTACAGTATTATAATAACAAACAAACCAGATTATAAAAAATAAAAAATAAAAAGGCAATAAAACTGGGAGAGCAGCTGCCTGTTCAACTCAATGTACAAGTTTGTTTCATTATTTCTTCTATGGAACTCTATCCAAGTACTGGTTACAGACTCTGGGCATGAATTCTTTTTAACTTTCAAGGCTCTCTGGCACTTCATCCTTACTAGTCTATTTATATGTGACACATTAACACTCACTTATTTCATTCAAACTATACACCTCAACACAAAAACATACCAAAGAAGACACGGCATTTGTAGTGACAGCAAGGTACATGTGGTGAATGGTTGGGTCAACCACATGCAAGGAATGGTGGAAAAGTGTATGCAGGTAATACATTAACTAAGTGTCTACTGTATACTGGGATGATGGTATTGAAGGACAGCTGGAGTAGGCAATGAAGGCTGGTTGGTTACTCCTGGAAAATCACAGGAAACACAGGAAATAAGGGGAAAGGTGGGATATGATGAATTTAGTGCAAAGGCATGACAACAAGAATAAAGCCTGCAAAAGATTGATAGTGTAGGTTAGCCAGTAAGGTTTATTTAAATGGTTTTTCCTGTCACTGTGATGGGCAACAACAAATAAGTAAATGGGTGGTAAGGGATGAGGGCAGTAAAAATAAGTAAATGGGTGGTAAGGGTTGAGGGCAGTAAAAAGTAAGGTAGGGTCAGCTGAAGTAAACCCTGTGAAGGCTGACACTGTATGATGGACATGTGGGTGGGAAGGTGTAATCAGAATTTCTCCCTGGGAAAAAAAAAAAAAAAAAAGTATAAAAAGCCAGTATGGTGGTGAATCCCAGGGCAGGATAAGAAGAGGACATCCAGTGAAGGTGAGCTATTAAGCAGTTTTGGTAGAGCAAAAGTTTACATAATCCTCGTTGAAAAAGAAGCATACTAAGCAACCGTCCCATATGCTTTGCTCTGTAGATTCGAAAATGAAACTGGAAATCTGATACTCATCTCAATCCTACGTTCACTTCAAAGCTATCGCTGTCCTTCAGTTCTTCAGTAAGTAAAACACTTAGCCTAAGTCCCTGTTGTTTCCAACACCCTTTCCTCACCTCCATATTTATTCATTGTTAGCACTTACCATTGGGGTGCTGGAGACAGATGCCTTTGCTCTGAGGCAATGATTAAACCACATAGCTCTAGTGCCCAGTCATACAAATGTCCCTCTACTCACTCCTTACCCCCCCAAAGGGGTGGATGATGAACTGGACAAGCACAGCTTCAGTCTTAAGTCCAAATATTCACTTCCAGATGAGCCTACAGTCACAACAACAACAACAACAACTACTTGCACCAAAGTACTTTAGTAATCATATAATGGAATCAGAACTTCAAATTCATATGTTTTTCAACATCCATTCTCAAAGTAAATATCTAAAATACACTACTCAACCTATGCTAACCTTCCCTGTTTCTCTCCTGTTGTCCTCATAATATGCTTTTCAACCAGCATTCTTAAGGTAAATATTTTCATTCATTCATTCATCTTCTAATTCAGTGTCGCCTCATAAGGAGCGTAAATGCCTGGGGCTAGGCAAGTTGGTCCTGCATTTAAGATGAGGGTGACCAGCCTCACTCATCCCCAAGTGGCATTACATGAGCAATAAACCCCAACCACCCTTTGGATATAAACATATTCTAACTACAAAAATCCAGCTATGCTAACCTTCCACTGTTCCTCTCCTGTTGTTCTCAAACTCTGCACTATTCTGTTCCTGGGATACATTTGCACCCTATCTCCACTCTGAAAGAAAAGAAAGTAGTTTCTCAATAACACTCACATTGTTTTGGTACCATTCCCTTTTAAAGTGGAATAATATTTACCCTCTTCCCATCTTATAAATACAATACGTACCATTTAGTCAATGTAATATTTTATCCCATTATAATACTACTGTTCTTACAGCTACTCCTTGTTTTCCCAATTACCTGAATCTACTTATGGCACCTTTAACTTACATTATTTACTGTCTACTGCAGTATTTACTATTACTATCCTAACTGATAACTTCACCACACATCGCTGTAATGCAAATGTTAAACTCACATGCACTGCACCTTCAGGTTAGACAACATGCACTGCACCTTCAGGTTAGACAATACAACAATGTGATCTGATCCTGGTTAAACCCCTCTTACTACAAATGTCCCCATCATGCTACATGCTCTTACATCCATTAACTTCTTCAGTGTAATGATGTTCATTTAATTTTAATCAGATCATCACCACATGCATTAAGTGAGATCTATAGTGATAAAGTAGCTAATGAAGACTAAATCAACTTCTAGTTTGAAACTTCTTTCCTAAGCTGACTAAAGTTATATGCCAGTAGCATGAGTGGAGGGATTAACACTGATCTGAGTATCTGAATTTCATAAATATAGTTTTCCACAATGTCATCAAATATACCATACAAATGATAAGAGAAGTTACTATTTCAATGGCCAAGCTAAAGGTTAAGCTGCAATACAGTAGCTCATTAAAGTAAATAGGTTACCAGCCCACTCCCCTGGTTATTAAGTCTATCTATCTATTGCCAGACGCCTCAATCCCGAACGGGGTGGCCACAAACAAATCGCCTCCATGTCACTCTGTCCCCTGCCATTTCACTACCACGCTCCCAACTCACACCCCCCTCTCTCATATACCTCTCCACTCTATCCCTCCATCTCATCCTCGGCCTCCCCCTCCCTCTCGCCCCCTCCACCTCACTCCCATACACTCTCCTCGTCAATCTTTCACTCTCCATATGCCCAAACCACCTTAACGTGTTTCTCCTAACACTTCCCATCACGTCCTCAACCACACCACAACGCTCCTTCACTTCCTCATTTGTTAGTCTGTCTCTCCATGTGACTCCACATGCTCCTCTCAAATAACTCATTTCCACTGCTCTCACTCTTGACTTCTGTCCTTCCAACAAGGTCCAAGCTTCACTTCCATATGTCAGAGTCGGTATCACAATACTGTCATGTAACAACTTTTTCACTTCCATGCTCACCTCCCTGTTTCTTATCACTGCTTTCAACGAACCAGCAACCTTCCTTCCCTGCTGTACCCTTTCGAGCACTTCACCCTCCAGACTACCATCCTTACTCATCACACTGCCCAAGTACTTAAATCATTATGTATTGGGGAAAAAAAAAAAAAACAGTAACCTCTTGGAGCTTAAACCTACACCTATGGTACCACACTAGATGATAAGTCCACAACATTTCAGAACCAAAGACTGATCTGTGCTTCTCATGACTGTCTCTTGGAAATTACAACCAACATGCTAACCACACAGTCTTCACCCTGAGTGGTGCCTTGCCTCACACTACTGGACCACCAGGCATCATAAAACACAAAAATATGTACTACACCAAAATTAAATGAAGCACCACAAACATTTCACAAGAGAGAGAAAATTAGTGGCAAAGTGATGGTATGTGAGGATAAATGGTGCTTTGTACCTTAACGGACAAATGACTGGATCACTATACTCTTTTCACCTAAACTTGGCCCAGATTTTCATCCTTTTGTAGTTTATTTCACATTGCCTGGTAGAACTATGGCTCTACATCTTTTCCCATCATTTTCTAGTGCCCATCTCTTATTAAAACCCAGCATTCAGGATGGAGTGATAGTAAGTTTAGGCCCAGTTACAGTAAAAAGAGTAGAACCTTATAAAAATGCCAAACGTCTTCAGCCACATGAAGTCTTTTATGCTACATTCTGTAATACATATCAATATTTTACAGCTTGGGAAAGACCTCTCCAGATTGGAAGAATTAAAAGCCATGTTCAGAGAAACTAGAGCTGTAGAAAATTACAAGAACAGAATTTTTTTTAACAAAGGAAGGGAAAACAACAACAAAAATAAAATAAAACCCATACATCAAATTACATGTGTCCTCCATCATAAAAAATCTGTAACAGTTGGACTTGGATAACAATGATGCCATTTATATGGTTATACGGTTACCACCCAGCATAGTAAATGGTTTCCTGGTGTACAGAAGACCATTTGGCTTGTCACTAAGTTTAGAGTCACCCACTGACAGACAGAAGAGGAAGGAAGGAGTGAAGGAAGAGAGGAAAGGGCAGTCACCCAAGAGCAGCACTACATCGAGTGAGTGGATGGTAAGCACCCAACCTACCAGCAACATCTAATCCAGTGTTTCCCCGTGAGGAGTGTAGGGGCCCAGGGCTAGGTAAGTTGGTCCTGACACTTAAGATGAGAATGACCAGCCTCACTCATCCCTGAGTGGCATTACATGAGCAATAAACCCCAACCACATCTGGGACATAAACCTGCACTGGCTCAAACCAATTGGAGCTCCTTAATTACCCACTAAACCACCAGGCACCCACTTAATAACAATAATAATAATAATAATAACAAGGGGCAGAGTAGGATTGGAAGCTAGATGGTTGGATGGATAAATGTTATCAGACAGACGTGGTTAACCAGAAACATTCCTCCTCAATTAAAAACAGGTGAATACTCACACTCCGCCTTCCACAACTGCCACTACAAATATTAATACGAGAATCTGGGTAATTTCAACATGGGCAAAGGGCAAACAATTTTTATTAGAATACAAAAATATTAGTACACAGTTTCACGCAGAGGATTATCATTCAGGAGACGTAACACGTACCAGGGTTGCACCATAGGGCAAACCTTCAGCACAGACACCAGCACACCCTTCACTCTCCACCACCCACACTACACTGATAAGACAACTATGCTGAGTTGTCCCTGTAAGTTTGGGATGTGTTCTGGAATATATGACTTTTTCTAAATAACTGGTGCCGGACACTAAGAGAAAGTATCGTATTAGCTTTACAGGTAGCAATGGAACTACTGAATAAAGGAAATATGTTTTTAATTTACGGCAGACTTTATCACAAAACACCAAATACAGTGGCTTAAAATGAACGTTACATTAGTGTACTGAGTCCACGTTATATTTTTCTATCTATTGCCAGATGCCTCAATCCCATAAGGGGTGGCCACAAACAAATCGGCTCCATGCCACCCTGTTCAATGCCACTTTACTGCCTTGCTCCCAGGTCACACCCCCTCTTTTATATACCTCTCCACTCCATCCCTCCATTTCATCCTTGGCCTCCCCCTCCCTCTCCCCCCCTCTACCTCACTCGCAAACAGACTCACTCTCCATCCTCTTTACATGGCCAAACCACCTCAATGTATTTCTCCTAATGTTTTGTATCACATCCACATCACAGCACTCCTTCACTTCCTCATTTGTCACTCTGTCTCTCCATGTAACTCCACATGCTCCTTTCAAATAACTCATTTCCATTGCTCTCTCTTGACTTGTGTCCTTCCAACAAGGTCCAAGTTTCAATTCCATATGTTAGAGTAGGTATCAAAATACTGTCATGCAGTGACTTTTACTTTCATGCTCATTTCCCTGTTCGTTATCACTGCTTTCAAAGAACCAGCAACCTCTCTTCCCTGTTGTACCCTTTCAAGCACTTCACCCTCTAAACTTCCATCCTTATTCATCAAACTACCCAAGTACTTAAACGCACTCATATTTTCCATTCCTTCCTCATCCAGCCTCGCTGTACATCCAAGGACTTCATTTCTCTCAACGACCATAACTTTACTCTTCTCTACATTCACCTTTAGATTCCATTTTTTACACACACTCCCAAACTCATTCAACCAAGCCTTGCAGCTCCCCTTCGTTTTCAATTAACAATACAGTATCATCAGCACACAACAGTACTGGGAGTTTCCAAACACTGCCCTCTCTCATTAGGGTCACTCCAACATCCACTGCCCTACCTTGTATCTGTTTTATTACCCCATCCATATACAGACTGAACAACCATGGGGACATGATACAACCCTGTTTCAATCCAACATTCAAAAAGAAAAATCCACTCAGTTCATTATCCAAACACACTGCAGCCTTAGCACCCTCATACATACTCTTCACGGAACTCAACGACTTCCCATTTACTCTATATATCCTTAATACTTTCTACATTCCTTGTCTATCCACCATGTCATATGCTTTCTCCAAATCCATGAAGGCCGCATACAACTTCCTTCCCTTCTGTAGAAACTTTTCCACTAAAGACCTAAGAATGAATATCTGATCTACACAACTTCTTCCCTTCCTAAAACCTCCTTGTTCTTCTCCAACTAATTCCTCTGTTATTTCCCTAACTCGATCAGTAAGTATCCTACCACATACTTTTCCTATTACACTAACAAGACAAATGCCCCTACGATTACAACACACTTCTTATTCCTCTTTTCCTTTGTACAGGGGAATAATTATACCTGACTTCCAATCCTCAGTGACTCTAACTTCCTCCCAGACCAATCTGCACATCTTCCATATCCATTCTACTACTATCTCTCCCCCATGTTCCACCATTTCACCACACACTCCATCAATTCCTCGGGCTTTCCCTATTTTGACTTTCTTCACTGCTTCCATCCTACTGATTCCTTCCTCTCTTCTCACCTCTCTCCTCCTCCCAGTCATTCCCCAGCCACTTATACTCGCATTACCGTCATTCTCTATGTTCACCAATTCCTTAAAGTGTTCTTTCCATCTGCTCACTTTTTCTCCCTTCTCCACTAGCAATATATCATTTTTATCTTTCACTCCCCGACTCACTTTTTTATCATCCTGTCTAACTGTTTTTACCTCTTACCAGAACATTTTCTTACACTCCCTCCACTTGACACTCAAATTCCTTCCAAATACAGTACCTCATCCACTCTCTTCTTATTACTCTTTCTTACTAATCTTCCCACCTCTCTCTTCTGTGTCTCAACTTCCCCCATGCCCCTGTTCACATCCACTCACTATATGCTTTCTTCTTTTGTGCCACAGCCTGTCTCACCTCTTCATCCCACCATGCTGTTCCTTGCACTTCTTTTCATCTTCTCTTCACCCCAAACACCACCTCACATGCTGCACAGATTTCTTTTGTGAATATCTTGCACACATCTTCCACATTCCCCATCTGCTCCAAATCACATTTACCCAATCCCTCCTCCACTCTTCTCTTATATTCTGCCTTTTTTCCATCCTCTTGCAACCTTTCTACCCTCCTTGTATGGACTACTTCTTCCTGTCCCTCCTTTCTCCTCCTCCATTTCATTTGAAGCTTGACTTTCACCACCACCAAGTGGTGGTCAGGAAGTCCACTCCCCCAACCTCTGTATGCTCTTGCATCCATTACACACCTTCTCATTCTATCATCCTCACACACATAATCAATCACTGCCTTCTGTCCATTCTCTTCCCCACCTTCCCTTATCATCATTATTATTTGATCAATAATAAGTAACAGAAACATTGCCTATCAAAATTCCACTATTACCTGTATGGCTCATTTATCTACTTCCCCTCAGTTTCCAGTAGTTAAATGTATGGAAAAAGTGGATAAATTGCATAACAAATCCCTTACTTACAATTAAGATTACATGTACCTTCTTAATAATGATATATAGTAAGATAACTACTGTACTGAGTTTAAATGAAAGAATACACATCTACCTGTTTTTGTCTATTGTAGTGTCCATGCTGGTGATATATGGAACTTTTCCCTGCACTGCTTGGTGCACTGATAACAAGTGCACCTGGTAATATGTGAAACAGTTACACACCTCACCAGCAGCAGACATTACAACAGATATTATAAGAAGAAGAAGAACAATAGGTACCTAGTGCCAAAATCCAGCACAAAGCCAGATCATCGGCTACAAGTTATGTATGCTGGTCGGGCCGGAAATACAGACACGGCATTGTGAAGAAATTGGGTCAATGGAAAAAGTATATCATATCACAGATGGGGTTAGTGACGTCAGGAACGGAGCTAGATGTCGGAAAGAAGACCAATAGAGGTAAGGAAGGACATGATATTATGACAGGAAAAATATGATGATTCTCGGAGAAAATCTGAAAGGAGGGGAGGACGCTGGAGGGAAGACAAAAAAGGAAAGAAAATACGTCGCTGTACAGTGTAAAGAGGACAGTCGAGGAAAATATGACGTATAGAGAGAATGGTATTGCAATGCGTACAGAGGGGGGGGTGACCACCAGACATCAAACATGAGTGGGTAAGTCTAGTATGACCAATTCTAAGACGAGCTAAAGCAGTCTCCCATCTCCTATTACGGTGGTAAGGGGTTAGCCAAGGAGAAATAGATGGTTTAACAACACGTAGTTTATTATTAGTGATAGAGTCCCAGCAAGACTGCCACCGGTGCTGAAGGAAGGAAGTCAGGGCAGGAAGAAAATCAGAGACTGGAATGAGGAAGGAAGGAGAGGCATCTTTGGCAACAGCCATGCGAGCCAACTGATCAGCACGTTCATTGCTCGCGATGCCCACATGTCCTGGAACCCAACAGAACTGGACTGTTTTATGACGAGAGGAGATACGGAACAACCATTCCAAGATACGAAGGACTAAAGGATGAGAAGCAGAAGGTGACTGAAGAAGGGATAGCGCACTATATGAATCAGAGAATATTACAAATGAGGGAGAGGAGGCACGACAAATATACCGCAACGCAAACCAGAGGGCATATAACTCTGCTGTTAGAACACCTGCATAGGTAGGAAGACTAAAATGATAAAAGGTGTCAGGAAAGAGGATCGCGAAGCCAACACCCTCCGGGGTTTTTGAACCATCAGTGTATATAGGAACTGCAGAGGAATGGCGGGAGAGATGGTCAGAAAACCGAGCACGGAGAATGAATGAAGAAGAATTGGACTTGGAATAGGGGAAAATGGAAGAACAAATGTGAGGTCGCGGAAGTAGCCAAGGGGGAAAAAGACATGTGCGGTAAGAAAAAACATTACTAATAGCAAGAGAAGAATGGGAGAGGAGAGTACGAGCTCGAATTGCAAAAGGTGGTCTGGTTCTGGGATTGGAAAACATGTCTAAGTCAGGAGCGGGAGGAAGCAGAGAAGGAGTATGAGGAAAACAGTGCAACTTAGCATAAGTACGAAGAGAAAGTAGAGCACGACGGCGGAAAAGTGATGGAACTCCTGATTCAGCATACAGACTCTCAACTGGGGAGGATTTAAAAGCGCCAAGTGCCAGACGGAGACCGTGATGATGCACAGAATCAAGTTGTTGGAGGACGGTGTCTGAAGCGGAAGAATAAACTTGGCAAGCATAATCAAGTTTGGAGAGAACGAGAACAATATGGAGCCGAAGGAGAGTAGCCCGATCAGCACCCCACGACACGTGAGACAAAGTTTGTAAGAGACGGAGGCGTTGCAAGGCTGAGATTTTCAAGGAGGCAATATGATCCTTCCAAGTGAGACGGGAATCGAAAAGAAGGCCAAGAAAGGAAGCAGAGGTTTTGTACAGGAGAGGAGAGCCATAGAGAAAAAGAGGTGGTTGGGAAATAAGATGTGAGCGAGTAAAAGTAATAGCATGAGACTTAAGAGGAGAGAACCGAAAGCCATGAGAAGTAGCCCATTCTGAGGCAGCAGAAACCGCACGTTGAATGAGAGCACCAAGAGCAGAGATGTCAGAATTTGAGGCATATATTGCAAAATCATCTACATATACAGATATTATAAGGATATGTGTACTGTATTCTTATTAATGAATGAAGCTGTATCTTACAATTACATAACTACAACACTGACATGTCTTAAAGCAAATGAATGACAAAAGTACCTTTAGCTTGCTCTTGACTATCTAAATAAGAACATAAATGCCTCTTTATCACAGTGCAAACTGTAATTACTCATGGTCCACATTTAAAGTTGCTTAAATTCAATAGCCGTCTCAATATCAAGCTGCCAATGAATTAACCCCCAAGTTTCACTTAAATATGTTCATCAATAATTTTAAAGGTGCTGTGTACTATAAAACTGAGCATTTTGTGTCTGACTTACTTTGTCATACACCAAGTAAACATACAAGTTAATGATATTTCATTTACAGCATCACTTTTTGCCAATATACATCCTAGACTATAAGTGAGAACTACCTTTATTTCATCCATAACCAAAAGATAGTTAAAAATAAAACAAAATGCAGACAATTGTTTATACTTTGTTTAGAGAAAAATGTGTAGTTTTGCTGCATGTGTACTGTAATTACAAAAGTAAGTGTGTGTGTGTGTGTGTGTGTGTGTGTTCAAGTCAGTACATGTAGTACTTTAGCATATGTGCATTTGCAAACATATTCATGTGAGTGTGTGCAGGGGGGGGGTCCCACCATGATGGGTGAAGTGTGTGCTGGGGTTACTCGCACCTGACACACGCAACAAACACAAGAATAGCATACAGCCTCAGTCACCCAAATAAGGGTTTTTACAAGTAAGATTGCGCCATAGGGCAGAATTCCTATATACGTACTGTACTAATATACACACTGTATACATGTATGATTTGTGGACTAATGGTAGCATGTATTGTACAAGACATACTAACATGAGAAAATGAGTTGAAGAACGTATGATGAGAATCCTACATCTACAAGTACTCATTGAAATATTACTCATTTATCTGCACTGAGTTCTCGGCATGCAAAGGACTTCAATACCAATAGGCATAATGCAAGAAAGGCTAGGTTACTGATCTGACTGGCAGGTTATGTTTAAATCTGAACACAACCAGAATGCTGCATAATTTCATTAGTGTCACTAATTCTAGCAGACCACAGTGACTTCTGTAACTAGAATACCATACCTCAACTACAATACATATTCACAGTTTTTCTTTTCTAACCACAGAATACAAGAATCTCGATTAAAGATTAATCAACTTTACCTGGCATATTTGACAAAAATAATATGAGACAAATTTTCTGGTACAGTACACTGCTCCTTTCATAGGGGGGG
>JAGKTI010028829.1:0-12828 GCA_018397915.1 Birgus latro | reverse complement strand
GCAGCCCATACCTGCTGGCACGCCAGCCCTTCCCTATACACATCATCTGAATATACTATTGAGTAGGAGTGGCCAAAACTAAACTATTCTTCTCAAAAACTGCCTAAAACTGGTTACATGTAAATCTCTGATATCTTTAGACTTACATCCGATCGTAGTTACCTGTTTAAATCTGCAAGAAGGTCTGGTTGGACCGGGATAAACAGAATCTTAATCAGCATCTTCCACTAACGGTCACTCTGCCAGGTGACAACTTAACACCGTATTTCCTCGCACTACCCGCAAAAAAAAACACTGAAACTGTACATCAAGAGCTTCACCGTGATATTAACGTAATTGAGAGCGAACTGCAGTATGCTCTACTGCAATATTATTGGCGAAATATGGAAATTGCTATGCACAAAAATGGCGCCCCCTCCCTCCTGTCCCGTCGATTCAAACGATTCCAATATTGTGCCGAGTATATTATACAACACACCAACCAGATTTTATACCTTCAAGTCTAAGCAATTTTTCAAAAAAAATGCACATATATTATTTTTAAATGTAGTGAGCTTTTCTAAGGCATTAAATATGTCCACTAAATGTTGAAATCTCCCAGTGTCTGAATGTTAGGTAGGACTTGCAGTTGTGAGGTGAGTTAAAGGGCTCCCGGGAAACCTGGAATCATTCGAACTCTTATGAGGCTCTTTGAGAGATAATATCAAAATAAATTATTATTAACCTAGAAATAAGACTTCATTGTATTTAAAAGGTTCACAGAAAGGGTTAATTTAGAAGGTACGTGAGATGTTACCTTAATAAACATGGCAGGAGCAAAAATAAAACTTACAGAGTAACATCGATACACTCTGTTCACTAATTGGGCATAAAACTGGTATCTCCCCTAAGCTGCAGAATGACATTACCACCAGAATATGATGCCTGTCACGAAGAAGTGCTATGGAAAGGATGCCAAGCCATAGCATCATCTTTTACCTTTTAAAACACAACAAAGGGATTTTCGTTATTTGATGTCAGAATAATACAATACTCTTGCTCTACGTGGCTAGTACCAAATTCTGCATATATATATCTTACAGGCAATTAAGATGGCAATTTGAATGCCTAGCTAAAGTGAACTTAAAATACTTTAATCTAGCCAGGGCCACATTACTTAGGTCAGTGGCCATTAAGCCACAAGAACATAACTATTAACACAGGCTCCTATGACTCACACAGGTGAATAATACTGCCTGGTATTAGATGGAGCAGATAAGTTGTTCTGATCATGATGGGGTTAAGATGACATTAATAACTATGACCCTACTGAGCTGTTGACTATATAGGATTTTACCACTGTGCAGCCCATCTATCTGTCAATGTGCCAGACTTACGTTTTTGTTGCCAAGTAACCACAACCTGACTGGCCAAGCGGACCCATCACCTGCAGGCCAGCAACAGTCCCTACAGGGCCAACCTTTACTGGATGGATGTTGAGTTTGTCTCTCTCCACCCAGTTAGCAGGGGCACCATACCAATCTCCACATACCCCTGCTATCTGGCTATAAGGTTACCACCTAGTATTGTAAATGGTTTCCTGGGTTACAGAAAACCATTAGTCTTATCACTGAGTGTTGAGACACCCGAAGTGGAAATAATTTTAATGAAAGTTATAGGACGGATGGGTGAAATACGGAGAGGAGACCAGACAGAAAAAAAAACACACTTAATGACTTCGTCCCATGTCCTTCTCAGTCTACCGCTCCCTCAATATTAATACTTCTCACCCTCTGCACCCAATTATCATTCTCCATCCTCTCCACATGTCCAAACCACCTCAGCCTACCTCTCCTCATCACAACACCAATACACTCCAGTCCCATCCTACCTCTCAACTCTTCCATAGTAACCCCAACCCACCCCAGATCTTGCACGCAGGGACGCACTGCACATCCACCTAATCATTGTCATTTTTGGACGTTTAAGCCTGCGAATATCCTCTTCCTTTACTGCCCAGGTCTCACTACCAAACAGCATCACACTCCTAACACATGCTGCATACAAAGAACCCTTAGCATGTAAGGAGAGTCCTCTCAATGTCAGGAGAGGCAACAGCTCCCTGAACTTCTTCCAACCACTTCTCACCCTAGCAACCGAGTTAGCTCACGCCCCACCTCTGGCACATAAGATGTCTCCAAAATAACAAAATTCTTCCGCACACCCAAGAGACTCACCTGCAAGTTCAACCCTCTCACGCCTAACAATCTCCACCTGCCCTCCCCGACACGCCGCACACATTATCTCGCAGTCTACCTCTAATTGGTGGTAGGTGGTGGCAACCATCATCCACTCACTTGATGTAGTGCTGCTTACTTCTTTCTTAGCCTTTATCACTCTTTTTCTGTGCCTGCCCTCCTCTCTCCCTATTTCTCCCTTCTTTCCTGTCACTTCTAATTGCTTTCCTTTCCTCTACAGGTGGCTTTACATGAGTGACAAGGTTTCCTGTAGGCCAAGAAACCATTTACAATGCTGAGTGGTAACCATGTAACCAAACTAAACGTGCTCCCTACGCGTGAACAAGTGGGTTGGTGGAGGGTTAGTGCCCCTCCCCGTCAAACAAATAACTCAAAGCAAATGGCCACCCCTTTTGGGATTATGGTGTCAGGTAATAATCTAAATAATAAAACTACCTCTAATACCACTACATCTCCTGTGCATCCATTTATCACAAACACTGCAGAAGATGAAATTACTTCCCACACCTTTGTGGCAAACTGCACATGGCCACTCTCCCTCTCCTCTGATTGTACCACCACCAACCCTAGATATCATCACTTTTGTTTTATCTGCATTTACCCTTAAGCCCTTGTGCCCCATACCATCTCTCCAATTCATAAATCTTTCCTCTGCCTCCTTTTCATTCTCTGCAATCAACACCAAACCATCAGCATACAACATCTCCCACGGGAGTCCATCTCTGAAGTCACGTGAGAGGGCTTCAAGTACCATGATAAACAACAAGGGACTCAAAATTGCCCTCTGATGCACACCAACATTCACGAAAAACTCATCACTCAAAACTCCATTCACTCTTACCTGGGTGCGAGCACCCACGTACATAGCCATAATAATCTATCTGACCAGAAAATAATCTATCTGAATGCTATTGTCCCCAGACCCATACATAATCAACCTATCTATCTATCTATCTATTGCCAGACGCCTCAATCCTGCACGGGGTGGCCACAAACAAATCGCCTCCATGTCGCTCTGTCCCCGCCATTTCACTAAACCGCTCCCAACTCACACCCCCCTCTCTCACATACCTCTCCACTCCATCCCTCCATCTCATCCTTGGCCTCCCCCTCCCTCTCGTCCCCTCCACCTCACTCACATACACTCCACATGCTCCTCTCAAATAACTCATTTCCACTGCTCTCACTCCTGACTTCTGTCCTTCCAACAGGGTCCAAGCTGATCACTCTTTTTCTAAAATGTGTGTTGCACACAATCATGTCCATTGCCTCCCCTGATCAGAGTATTCGTTACCATTCCACACTTCTCATAACATATTCACATCCCCCATGGACTCCTTCATAACCTTGAGCTGTGTCACCTTCAAGATCATTTAAGTCCCCTCCCAAAACCACTGTCTCATCATCCCCCATACCACCTACCACAAATATTAAATCATCCCAAAATCTATCCTTCTCTACCTCATCCAACCCTGCCTGTGGTGCATATGCCGATACAATTGCCATGATTTTCTACCAATATCCTATCACTGACTCTCATAATATCCATGACATATTCCACCCATTTCTCTGCAACCAACACACCCACACCCCCATATCCGTCAGTCCCCTCCTGCCAAAACAACTTATAGTAGCAATCCTTCCCAACAATCTTTCTGGCTGATCCACCCCTGTACTGGACTTCCTGCAAACATGCCACATCCACCCACTTCCTACTGAATGCCTCAATGACTTCCCCTCTAACATCCCACATTCCATGAACCCATTCTAATCCCTCTGGGTGATTTACTCTCCTCAGGCTTGCTTTGATGCTTATACTTGTATTTAGTCACAGTCAGAAGAGATAAAGTGGGGGTAAACATTCCACAGGCCCCACCCACTACACAGTCCCAGGTCCAGGCAATGGATCTGGGACCCCTAGCCCACCAGCTTACCAGTGGCTGGTATCATCTGCAAACAACAGTACAGGGAGTTTCCAAACACTGCTGTGGGAAATATTTTCCCCCCGAACGGTTGCGCTCTTTACCTTTAGTTGTCGATCGTTAAAGAGCAGAGGAAAACGTACTTGAGAGGTTTAAAAACCCAGAGATTACGTTCTGTTAATTCTTATTATTAATAAATTAAATGCTACTGCGTTTAACACTGGTAGACAACTATGTACATACATGTAAAAACTAGGGAATTTTCCATTGACCTAAACTGCGCCTGCGTGGATGACGTGGTAAGGATGAAAAGCCACGATGAAACGGGAGGCCAGTTTTAATATATATATATACAGTATATCTATCTGTAGAAAAGGGGAATATTTTGTTTAGTTTAATTAAAACTAAGATTAGATTAAGTTAGATTCACCTTAAATATTTTACGGAGTAAGTTAGCTGTATTTGACTTGTAGTTAAGCAATAGTTGGCAACTCTTCTATCCTATGAGGGACAAAGAAGCTTGCCATGTTGCTCACTCCTTGAGCAGATTTCACTCCGTCAGTAGCTGCGCTAAACTGCTTGTACATAGACCCCAAGGACGCCTGATTGCCCAGGAAAGACCGAAACAGCACGCCCGTCGTCATCTTGTTGTTCGACTCAATATATAGCTAAGTGACCTTATTGATTTGGCCAAATCTTAGGGAACTAGCTAATATATGAGAGGTGATTGTAGGTGAGTTAGAGGATTTTATTGCCTGATTTACTCACGAGACTTATGCAAATTTACCTCTTTTCAATTTAGATAACTTTCTCCAGTGAGGAGTATCTAGGACGCTTGTTTTTCTCACATTTTGGTGCCCCGAGTGAGGATAACAGATGTGTGCAGAGGCATTGAGCGACTTTAAGGTAGCTTTCGTAGGGCACAGCTTATTACCACGTCACGTGGAAGTAGAATACGTGGAAATACATATATACAGAGCTCCTGGAGGAAAGGCAAGTTCCTTTTCCGAGGATGAGCGGCTAAACGCCGTATTAGAATGGGAGCATGATCACACTATTCTTTTTTGGGGAGGAAATGACATCAGTGAAGATTCAGATGTTAATGAAATTGTGGAAAATATACTTGCAGTGGTAGGAGCCATTGAAGGCTCGTGTAAATTTGCAGTAGCAATAACCCTTCTTGAGCCTAGGAACCTACCATATGGCGCATCTGTTTGCTATGGTACCTACAAATTTATGAGTAGGGCCATAAACCGGAAGTTGCAGAGGATTAGGAAAGGGCAGGATTTCATTCATTTCAATGCAAAGCCTTTCCAAGCCTACCAAAAAACAGATGGCATCCATTGGAATCATAAAGGCAGAGAAGCAGTTCTGCAAAAATTTATAAATTACATAGAGCATAAGAAAGAAAGGTTCTATGCTGTGCAGGCCTTGGGTGGTCCTATGCTGTAATGAGTGTGAAGATAATGACTGCCCCAGAGGTTTAATAGCCCAGGGAGATAGGTATAAAGCCATAAGGCAAATCCCTACACTCCTTAAAATTTAAAATGTTAATTATTACTGAGCTCCGGAGAATTGTGATTATTTTGGAACCTGAGTGTGGGAAAGACAAAATCACCCCAGAGGTTTAATAACCCAGGGAGATAGGTTTAAAGCCATAAACCCTATTCCCACACCCCTCAAAATTTAAAATGATAAATAATGATGGAGTTCAGTAAATCTGGGTTGTAAAATTTAAAAAAAAAAAAAAGGGTTGTACTCCTGTAACTTAGAAATCAGTAACAATGTCTATTTCCTTGTTGCAAAAATCAGCTAGTGGTAAGGCAGGATGGATAACGAGAGCTATACTGGACTGTAGACAGTCATTAGAGGAAACACCTCCAATTAAGGAGAAATTAAGTAGTCCGTTGAACGTATTAAAAGAAAGATGGGCCAAGTACGAGGAAAGTTATATTAACTTGGAAGCAGCCATCGTACAAGCTGATGATAAAGATCTTTTGGAAGCAGAAACCTCCAAATTCGAAGGTAAATTGGAGGAATATCTAGCATTAGTGAAGCTGGTTGAATTTAAATTAGCCAGTATTATCAACGGAACAAAAGCTGTGGAACAAGCAAATAAGGCTCCATTACCACAAATTGCGCTTCCAGAGTTTGATGGGGAGCAGAGTTGGAAATCCTTTTGGGATCAGTTTAAATACTTAGTCCATGACAGAACAGATCTCCCTAATGTGAGCAAGCTCTCGTATCTGTTAGGACAGGTCAAAGGGACGTCTTACAAATTGATAAAGGAATTATCTGTGGAGGAAAGCAATTATGAGGCAGCTTTGGCTATCCTTAAGCAGAATTATGAAGATAAGGAGCAAGCCATTACTCAACTATTAAAGGCTCTGATAGAATTACCCATTCCTAAACATGATTTCGAGTCCTTGCAAAGTTTTCGGATTGCGATAGGTTGTAATTTAAAGGCCTTAGGTACTTACGAAGATGTTAAGGCAGCAGACTGGGTGCTTTCTAGAATTGTGTCCTTAAAACTTCTACCAAGAACTAAGGATGCTCTGTATGGCAGGTACCAGAAGGATAATTTCTTCTGTGAGGAGATTGAGAAAGGCTTGATGCAACTCTGTAAACACTTGCAAGGAACAGTAAAGCCTATTGAAAATAAACCAAAGGCTGAAATAAGGAAAAGAACCACACTAACCAACTGGCTGGGAAAGCTAAGCCAAGAACAGGTAAGGCTGTACCTAAGGAAGAGATAGGTACTTTTCTTAGCTCTTTAAAATCTGAGGATAAATTAATAAAGACAAGGGATAGACAAGCTGATGAAAGTAAGGAGGTAAAATTTTTCATGGTAAAGAACAAGAAGGTTTGTGGGTTTTGTGGTGAACAACATTCCAGTGTATCTTTTTTTTTTTTTTTTTTTTTTTGTGTCCGACTCTGGGCATAGGCTTCACAGCCTGCTATCAAGGCCCAGTCGCCCTCCTACAATCTACATGTCACCACTTCGGCGCTTAACACCCACCGTCCATATTGAATACATGCTAGGGCTGTCTCATACAGGACTGGTGTATTGGTATTAGCGGGGTCATTTTTACAACATGTCGGCGGGTCTCCTGGTAGATCAGTAAAGCCTGATTTAATGAAATTCAAATTCTTAAACTGTTCCCTGCACCAGCGAGGATTCGAACCTGGGTCCCTCGGGACTGCAAGCCAACTCTCTACCGATCGAGCTACCGCCTCCCCAAAGCCTATCTTGCCAACAGTATCCTGATTATGCCTCTAGAATAGTGAGACTTCAGGAATTGGGATGTTGTATGATTTGTATGAATACCGAACATGGTTCCGCTGACTGTAAAATTAAACTAAATCTTTGTTTCAAATGTAAAAAGGACAATCATCATAGTGCTTTGTGTCCAAGGATGATGAAACATGAGGTTCCTAAAACTGCAAGTGTCAATATGACAGTTGCGGAAGCAAATACTCCAGTAACGATGCCAGCTGCAGTTCCAATTGCTGATGTAAAGGTAATGAGTGAAAATAGGAACATATTAGTATGTACTCTTTTTGATACAGGTGCACAGAAAACCTTCATTTCTGCAGACATTGTAGATAAATTAAAGTTACCTGTTGTCGGCAAGGTAAATCTAGCCATTACAGGGTTCTTAACTACTAAAGAAGCACAGTCCTTTGATTTAGTTAGACCCTTAATACAACTTGGCAGATATAAATGTCGCATAACAGCAGCTGTACTGGATAAGATGGAAACCAGTATTTATATAAAGGGACTAAAGGAAACCTCTGATAATTTGCAGAGCTCAGGGATAAGATTGGCAAAACATAATCTGAAATCAGATACTGTGGGTCCCATAAAAATGATAATTGGATCAGATTACTGTGGAAGATTCTTACACAGGACCTTTAAGAAGAATAAAGTACAGTTGTTCAAGAGTCCAGGAGGTAACCTTATTATGGGTCAGCTGCCTTTTCCCAAGAAAGACAAAGGAGAGGCCAAATTAGTAGATTCAGTCTTTGTTACCCCCACACAGTCATTGATGGTAGCTAGAATAGGTGCAGAATTAGAACCTACTCAGATAAATGACTTGTTAGATGAAAAAATTGAACCTGTACACAAACTTTGGGACCTAGACAGTGTAGGAATACACACTGAAGATCCAACCCCTGAAGATAAAATAACTTTGGATTTGTATAATCAGTCTGTGGAATTTAAGGATGGACAGTATTGGGTAGGATTACCATGGAAACTAAACCATTTGGAATTACCTACAAATTTCCAAGCAGCTAAGGCTCAGTTAAATTCTCTTCTAAGAAAGTTGAGAAACAATCCAGAATATTTAACCTTATATGATAATATTATAAAAGATCAAATGAAGAATAAATTTATTGAAGAATTAGAATTCCCTGTTAACCATAAAGAGGGACATTATCTACCACATCATGCTGTAAGCAAAGATACAGTAACAACTCCCATAAGGATAGTTTTCAATTGTAGTAGTAAAGCGTCCAAGGAGTTAGCCAGCTTGAATGATTGCCTATACTGTGGACCTACACTAACAGAGAAGTTAGGGAATGTATTACTAAGATTTAGAGAGAAACCTTATGCTTTTACAGCAGACATTAGTAAGGCTTTTCTCAGAATAGGATTGAGAGAGGAGGATAGGAAATTTACAAAATTCCTCTGGCCTCAAGACCCTCAAAATGAGGATAGTCCATTGAAAGCCTACTGTTTCCGGTCGGTGCTCTTTGGCCCTTGTGCTAGTCCTTTCCTACTTTGCAACACATTGAAGCATCATTTTGAAAAGTCCAAATACCCAGAAATAGGGCAGGCTTTTTACATGGATAATTTGCAAGGTGCTGCTGATACAGAGACGGAAGTATTGAAGGCTCATGAAGTAGCCAATTCCGAATGTGGGAAGGCAAATTTGCCACTACAGAGCTGGAATACAAATTCACCGCTTTTGAGGAATAAAATACAAGAGGACTATCCAAATAATGACATTCCCAAAACTCAAAATGTGTTGGGTCTTAACTGGGATACAAAGGCTGATGAAATAAGTTTAAAGCCGATTAAGTTCTCTGATGTCACTCACCAAAAGGTCCCTGTTAAGTCAGGTCTCCATGTTATTTGACCCATTAGGATTAGTCAGTCCTATAGTTATTAGGGGCAAATGTTTAGTGCAAGAGGCTTGGCGAGAAAAGTTAGACTGGGACACAGAATTGGGTGAAAAGTATGCTGAACAGTGGGAACAGATTTGGGAGGAATTTGAAAAAACATCAAGCATAAGTATTCCCAGGATAATAAACAGTAACGAGAAGTCACATTTACACATTTTTTTGTGATGCTTCTCAGAAGGCATATGGAGCAGTAGCTTATTGTGCAACAGGACATGACAGTAAAATTATTATGTCCAAAGCCAGAGTTGCACCAATTAAGGGAAGAACCCTACCTCAAATGGAATTGGCTTCCATAGAGATAGGAACTAAATTGGCCAGGTATCTAACCATTACTCTGGATACTCAGTTTGAGGATATTTATATATGGACTGACAGTGAAATTTGTCTTTACTGGATAGGAAAGGATGACAGTAAAATTCCTTTCGTCCGCAATAGAGTGAAGACTATAAAAGAAATGTCTTCCAAATTTAAGTTTATGCATGTATCCTCTAAACAAAATCCAGCTGATTTACTTTCAAGAGGTTCCACAGTAAAGAAATTGATCAATGATGACTTGTGGTTTAAAGGTCCTAAATGGTTACTCACTAAGGATTGGCCTGAGCAAAGACTGTATAGTATTGCTGAGGTTAGTGTTGTAAACTTGGATCCAGTACTACCTGAGCCAGAAATAATTGACATTAGCAGATTCTCATCTATAAAACAACTCATTAACACCACTAGGTTAGTTGTTAAATTTTTGAATAAGAAAGTGGGATTTAAGAAGTTTGATCCCATGGAATATTGGTTGAGAAGGATACAAAGGAAGTATTATGGAGAGATTTTTAACCTTTTATGTCAAGGCACTGATAAGAACAAATTGATCCGAGATTTAGGATTGTTCTTAGACGGAAAAGGTCTGATTAGATGCCGTGGCCAAATAATAAAGGCTGATTTGCCTCTCCAAACTAGACATCCTATACTGTTACCCAAGAAAGATTATTTTGTAGAGTTAATTGTAAAGGAAGCCCATGACTTGACTCTTCATGGAGGTGTGCCGCAGACCTTGGCCCGAGTCCGCGAAAGGTATTGGATCCCTAAGGGTAGATCGGTTGTAAAGAAATATCTCAAAGGCTGTATAATATGCAGGAGGTATGAGCAAAGGCCATATGACTACCCAGGACCACCTGGTTTACCAGAGGATAGGGTAAATGTTAGTAGGCCCTTCAAGGTAACTGGAGTTGATTACACAGGGGCTATAACTGTTACGGGTGAGGGAACTCCCCATAAAGTGTATATATGTTTGTTTACTTGCACCTATACGAGGGCAGTCCATCTAGAAATGGCAGAAGATCTCAGTTCAGAGACATTCCTGAATGTATTTAGAAGATTTGGTGCTAGAAGGTCTTGTCCTACCAAATTAATAAGTGACAATGGAACTAATTTCGTTGGAACAGCACCTTTACTTTTGAACATAATGAATGACCCAAAGGTTAAGACAGCACTGGGAATCCGAAATTGTATCTGGCAGTTCATTGCTCCAAGAGCACCATGGCAAAATGGATTTACAGAAAGAATGATTGGAACAGTAAAGAACTGCCTAAGGAAAACTCTACACAGAACTAAGATCACCAGAGAGGAACTGAGAATGGTGATAACTGAAATTGAGGCTAGGATTAATAATAGACCGTTAACCTATTTAGATGATACTAGCCTTGGAATTGAAGCATTGACACCTGCTCATATGTTGCATGGCAGGAAACTTCATCCAATACCTTGTGTGGATATCCAGGAGGAAATAAATGATCCTACAATTGGAACTAATGAACTAGGACAACATTTGCGCGAGGGATACCAACGTCTTAAAAGGGTATTGGACATCTGGAATAAACATTGGAGTGAAGAATATCTCTTGAGCCTAAGAGAAAGATATTATGGGGCTCAGGCTGCCAGCAACAACTTGGTTATAAACATAGGAGATGTGGTCTTAGTAAAAACTGAACAACCAAGATCCCAGTGGCCATTAGCTAAAGTGATTTCCACACATCCAGACTCAGAGGGGGTGCTAAGACTTGTAAAAATTAAATGTAGGGGACATCCCAGTATGAAAACGATAGATAAACTGGCGCCCCTAGAGTTAACGGCTCCCCTGGAAACAGAGGACGGTGGAGAACAATTGGGTCAAGATGTGCGACCTAGAAGGGTCGCAGCACAGGGCTCTAGAGATCTGTGGAGAGAGCTTCGGGCAAAGGGACATATTACATGATACAGCGTATCATTTTTCGCCCGGCCCCAAAGCTGTGGGAAATATTTTCCCCCCAAGCGGTTGCACTCTTTACCTTTAGTTGTCAATCGTTAAAGAGCAGAGGAAAACGTACTTGAGATGTTTAAAACCCAGAGATTACGTTCTGTTAATTCTTATTATTAATAAATTAAATGCTATTGCGTTTAACATTGGTAGACAACTATGTACATACATGTAAAAACTAGGGAATTTTCCATTGACCTAAACTGCGCCCGCGTGGATGACGTGGTAAGGATGAAAAGCCATGATGAAACGGGAGGCCAGTTTTAATATATATATATACAGTATATCTATCTGTAGAAAAGGGGAATATTTTGTTTAGTTTAATTAAAACTAAGATTAGATTAAGTTAGATTCACCTTGTATATTTTACGGAGTAAGTTAGCTGTATTTGACTTGTAATTAAGCAATAGTTGGCAACTCTTCTATCTTATGAGGGACAAAGAAGCTCGCCATGTTGCTCACTCCTTGAGCAGATTTCACTCCGTCAGTAGCTGCACTAAACTGCTTGTACATAGGCCCCAAGGACGCCTGATTGCCCAGGAAAGACCGAAACAGCACGCCCGTCGTCATCTTGTTGTTCAACTCAATATATAGCTAAGTGACCTTATTGATTTGGCCAAATCTTAGGGAATTAGCTAGTATATGAGAGATGATTGTAGGTGAGTTAGAGGATTTTATTGCCTGATTTACTCACGAGACTTATGCAAATTTACCTCTGTTCAACTTAGATAACTTTCGCCAGTGAGGAGTATCTAGGACGCTTGTTTTTTCTCACAACTGCCCTCTCTCACTACGGCCGCTCCAACATCCACTGCCCGACCCTGTATCTTTTTTATAACCCACTTATGTGTGCCCCCCAGCTATCGTCACCTCTCAGCCAAGCCACATGCTACTGTAGGCCTATACATCGTGTAGCACCAGGCCAACTTTGCGCAAGTGTGTTTGTTGTGTTGTTGCAATGATTTGCTGTACGTGAGTAATGCTGCCTGTCTTGGTGTGATAGTGTTTGTTTTGGTCTTGGAGACAACTTGGACCGACACAGGAATTATGGTGGGTTGTCATTTTTGTTTCAGTCTTGGATAGGTGACTTAGGGAAGTTGAATTAATGTAACCCCCCTTTTATAATATGCTTCAATCTCCCAATTTACGATAAAATTGTTATCCGTTAAGGTATGACGTAACCCCATCATAAAAC
>JAGKTI010028828.1:0-12828 GCA_018397915.1 Birgus latro | reverse complement strand
ACCATTGCAGTATTGTACTGTGTTATACCTTCACTACATTAATCAAATGGTATAATAATACTGTACTGTGCTCTGAAAAACTTGTCTTATACTTGTCTTATTTTGGTGAACATAGCTGAAGTGGTCAGGCAGTCCAGAGTGCTTTGTGGCTTTATCGGACTTTTTCCGATATATAGGAGTTTAGTCCAGTAGTTCCTCGAGTCCAATAAAAGCGAATTCCGGTCTATTGAAGTCCATTATATCGTGGTTTTACTGTATTTCAATAATGGCTTCAGCCTCAGGTGGGAGGGAGAAAATGGCTGATTTAATGGGACAACGCTATGCAGCACGACCCTGCTGGCTGACTGTTTGTGGAGCATTGAGATTTTATCACTACGTACATGCCCATTTGAGCCACTGCAGTGTTACCAAGGTCTTACCTCAGGAGAGACACGCGGCTGCTAGAACGCACCAAAATTTGACGCAAGTCGATTGAAAATTTATTTTTTGGTTAATTTTTTTTGCTTTTCATGCAGTTTGCAGTCCATGTGCTTTGACACAACCCATCACATGGAACACATATCGCGGTTGCATGTGCAAAAGGGTGAATATCATTATTCTGTTAATTTTTACTGTCTCTGTATACATCCATACCCTGTTATCTAGCACAGAAGATATAGGGGAACATTCCAACAATCTGAACAATTTGAATGTCCGTCACCTCACTAGTCCAACACCCCGCCTCTCCATAAGTTTGAAATGAGACTCTCCCTCTCCTTCCGTCCTCCCTCCATCTCCTCTCTTCTCCCTCCCCCCATCCTCCCCCATCCGCCACCACACTCAGCACTGCCAGGCATGCCCCCCTCCCTGTCCCCCTGCTTTTCCTCACTCCTGGTTGTCTCCCACTCCATCCCCCACCATTGCCCACCATTGTGTGTGTGTGTGTGAGTGAGAGTGGCGAGTGAGTGAGAATGGTGAATGAGTGAGTGAGTGAGTAAGTGAGAGTGAGTGAGTGAGTGGGTGAGACAAGGGGAAGGGTAGTAGGGCTGTTTGGCTTTCTTGTCTCCTTCCTGTCCCCCCACCCTCCCTCACCCCCACTTGTCTCCCTCTGCCACCCCTGCATTTCTCCCTCCGCCACCCCTGCATTTCTCCCTCCGCCACCCCCACTTGGTGCACTGCCAACTGCCTGTCTGGCTATTTAGTTGCCTTGAAGCATCTCAACACCACACATCCCACCCCCCTACCCTCCTGCATGTGATGTTTGATGTGCCATTTTTTAGCAATAGTATTGACTATGTGTCATGAGGAGGATGGGCGGTGAATTTGTTGAACGAAAGACAGTAATTGATTACGTGTGTGTGGATGAGTGAATGAGAAGACAAATGTTGGATGCAAGAGTGTGGAGAGGGTGGGGAAATGGAATCTCAGACCATCACTTAGTGATAGCCAATATAAGGCTGCACAGAAAATGGGTGAAGAGATGAAGGGGAAGACAGGAAGAACAGCTCCTGTGGGAAGAGTGAAGAAGTTGCAAGATAGTGAGAAAATGGCTGAGTGTAAGAGCATAATGGAAGAAAGATTGGGAAGGTATGAGTTAGAGCAGATGGAAGGGGTGGAAGATGTATGTAAGATAATCATGGAAGAGATAGGCACAGCATGTGAGGTGGTCTGTGGAGTGAGGAGGAGATGTAGGGGTGTGCAAGGGACAGCATGGTGGAATGATGAGGTGAAACAAGCTGTGGAACAAAAGAAGAAGGCATACAGTGAATGGGTACCGAGTAGAGTTAGGGGAGAAGATGAGAGAGAGCAGAGAGAGGTATATGTGAGCAGGAGAAGGGAGGTGAACTGATTGGTGAAGGAGAGTAAGAAGAAAGTGGATGAAGAGTTTGGGAGGAATCTGAGTGTAAAATGGGGGGAGAGTAAGAAATTGTTTTGGAAGGAGGTAAAGAAAGTAAGACAGTGTGAAAGTGGAAGTAGTAGGGGAATGAAAGATGGGAATAACAGGTTGTTGGTGGAGAAGAGAGAAAAATTGAGATGGAAGGAGCACTCTGAGGATTTGTTGAATGTAGAGAGTGAGGGCAGTGCGAGTATAAGTGAGTGAGAGAAGAAGAGATGAGAGGAGGGAGGAAGAGATCAGTAGGGCAGAAGTAGTGGAAACAATGAAAGAGATAAAGATGGGAAAGGCCCCAGGAATTGATGAGTGTGTGGTGAAATACTGAAATATGGGGGTGAGATTGTTGTGGAGTGGATATGGAAGTTGTGTAGATTGGCTTGGGAAGAGGGAAGGGTTCCAGTGGACTGGAAATCAGGTATAATTGTTCCTTTATACAAAGAAAAAGGAGAGAGAGGTATATGTGGTAACCATTGGGGTATTTGACTTCTTAGCATGAATGGAAAAATATATGGTAGAATACTCATTGATAGGGTTAGGCATATAATGTAGGAGCAAGTTGGAGAAGAACAAGGGGATTTAGGAAGGAAAAAGTGTGTATAGATCAGATATTTGTTCTAAGATGTTTAGCAGAGAAGTATCTAGAGAAGAGAAAGAAAGTGTATGCTGCCTTCATGAACTTGGAGAAAGCTTATGACAGAATACATAGGCAAGGTATGTGGAAGGTATTAAGAATATATGGAATGGAGGGGAAATTGTTGAGTGCTGTGAAGAGTATGTACGAAGCAGCTAGGGCTACGGTGCGAGTGGATGGTGAGCTGAGTGAGATCTTTGATCTAAATGTGGGACTGAAACAGGGATGTGTGATGTCTCCATGGCTTTTTAATATATTCATGGATGGGGTTGTAAAGGAGGTGCAAGGTTGAGCAGTGAATGTGGGGGTTGCTCTAATGAATGAGGGTGAGATGTGGAAGATTCTGGTGTTGCTGTTTGTTGTTGATACAGTATTGTTGAGTGAAGTTGAATAGGAGTTGCAAGGTTTGGTGAATGAATTTGGGACAGTTTGTAGGGAAAAGGGTGTATAGATCAGATATTTGTTCTAAGATGTTTAGTGGAGAAGTATCTAGAGAAGGGAGAGAAAGTGTATGCAGCCTTCATGAACTTGGAGATAGCTTATGCAAGGTATATGGAAGGTATTAAGAATATATGGAGTGGAGGGGAAATTGTTGAATGCTGTGAAGAGTATGTATGAAACAGCTAGGGCTACGGTGTGAGTGGATGATGAGCTGAGTGAGTTCTTTGATCTAAATGTGGGACTGAAACAGGGATGTGTGATGTCTCCATAGCTTTTTAATATATTCATGGATGGGGTTGTAAAGGAGGTGCAAGGTAGTGCAGAGGATGTGGGGGTGGCTCTAATGAATGAGGGTGAGATGTGGAAGATTCTGGTGTTGCTGTTTGTTGATGATACAGTTTTGTTGAGTGAAGATGAATAGGAGTTGCAAGGTTTGGTGAATGAATTTGGGACAGTGTGTAGGAAGAGGAATCTGAAAGTTAATGTAAACAAGAGTAAAGTTATCGTGTTTGAGAGGAATGAAGTCACAGAATGCACAGTAAGGTTGGATGGTGAGGATATGGTGAATGTGAGTGCATTCATGTACTTGGGTAGTGTAATGAGTAAAGATGGAACTTTGGGGATGAAGTGCTTGAAAGGGTACAGCAGGGAAGCAAGGTTGTTGGTTCACTGAAAGCAGTGGTGAGAAATTGAGAGGTGATTTAAGAAGTGACTGCATGCTAGTATTGTGATCCCTACCCTGACGTATGGAAGCGAGGCATGGACCTTGCTAGAGGGGAACAAGTCAAGAGTGAGAGCAGTGGAAATGAGTTACTTGAGAGGAGCATGTGGAGTGACATGGAGGACCAGGTTGAAGAATGAAGTAAAGGAATGTTGTGGGGTGGATATGGATGTGGTTGAGAAAATCAGGAGAAATACACTGAGGTGGTTTGGACATATGAAGAGAATGGAAAATGAAAGACTGACTAAGAGGGTGTATGTAGGTGAAGGTGAAGTGGAGGGAGGGAGAGGGAGGGGAAGACCAAGGATGAGGTGGAGAAATGAAGTTGAGAGATATATGAGGGAGGGGGGAGTGAGTTGGGGGGAGTTCAGTCAAATGGTGGAAATACAGAGTGACTTGGAGGCGTTTTGTCTGTGGCTACTCTTTGCGGGATTAGGAGATCGGGCTATAGATAGATAGATATATAGTACTGTTTATGAGGATAATAACATTACCCGTGGTGTTTCTGTGTCAGTCTCTGTTGATTGAGTAAGGTACAGTGCTTCCTCCAATTTTGCGATAATATGGTCGACAAAAACCCTCGCAAAATCAAAATTCGCAAAATTCAAACAATTAAATATATGAAATAAAGGCAAATTGGTCGATATCACCCCAAGGTAAGCACTTTTTCCCACTCTTTCCCTCGACTCTACCTCTTAATTTTACGATGATAAATGAAACAAACACGAACTAATGTACAGTACTGTACAGTGATATTAATGAGAAAACATCATAGGTAAGAAACATTTAAAAAAAAAAATGCATTTACACTGATGTGAAGATTGGCTTGGTGTACGGGACTGGTGGCAGGGCGAGGCTTGGCTACTGTCGCCCCGCGGGGCCTAAGTCATCACTATCACTGTTGGCAGATATTTCCACATCTTGCTGTGTTTTTTCTGCCTCTCTCATGAATCCCTCAAAGTCAGAATCACCACTGGGGTCATCAGAATGAAAAAGGTTAGGGATGCTATGATCGCTGGCTGCTTGGGAAGGGGTGGCAGGACGGTTGGTCGATGGGGCAGGGTCTCTTGGGGTTCTCATTAATTTTGTGATTAGAGTCTGCTTCCTCTTGTTAACCCCATCTCTGTGTAGGTCAGCATAAAAACAAAGGGCCCTGTCAACACCGTGGCATGCTTGCTGAGCCCTAAATTGTCACATTCGTTGTTCACGATGGTTGGTTTCAGCTGGTCAATGACGGCGAGAATATTGGCCAGGTCATGCATCGTTAATTCTGAGCCGCTTCGCTTTTATGCTGACCTCCACAGGGATGGGGTTAACATGAAGCAGTCTCTAATCACAAAATTCAAGAGAACCCCAAGAGACCCTGCCCCATCGACCACAGCCGTCCTGCCACCCCTCCCCAAGCAGCCAGCGATCCTAGCATCCCTAACCTTTTTCATTCTGATGACCCCAGTGACGATTCTGACTTCGAAGGATTCACGAGAGGCAGAAAAAACACAGCAAGATGTGGAAATATCTGCCGACAGTGATAGTGACGACGTGGACCCCTCGGGGCCACAGTAGCCAAGCCTCGCCCCGCCACCAGTCCCGTTAACCACGCCAGTCTTCACATCAGTGTAAATGCATTTTTGTTTTAAATGTTTCTTACCTATGGTGTTTTCTTATTAATATTACTGTACAGTACATCAGTTCAAGTTTGTTTCATTTATCATTGTAAAATTAAGAGGTAGAGTCGAGAGAAAGAGTGGGAAAAAGTGCTTACCTTGGAGTGAAGCCGACCAATTTGTAGTCAGCACTGCCTCACTCGCCACTGAACCTGATGTGTTTAAACCCCTTCCTTTTGAGGAACTGGCATAGCCACCGATTCGATGCCTTGAAAGGTTTTGTTGGAGGATTAATGGGTTTTTTAAGGCACGTGTGATAGAATATCTTTGCCTGCTCCCTTATATGGCGCCCATCTAATGCAACCCCTTCTTTTTCCATTCTTTGAATGTAGTGAGCAAGATATCTTTCCATTTTTATTAGCACTTCTTTGTTGTCCACCAGCATTCTACCATCAAATTGAGCACCTCCATAGTTATTTTCTGCTTTCTTGATTTGTTCACTGTTCTTTAAAATCATTCTCACTGTCGATTCACCAACACCAAACTCCTGACCAATAGCAGAATTACCTTCACCTGCTTTTTTCCTTTCAATCATTTTCAGTTTGGTCTCCAAAATTATTTTCATTTTCTTCTTATCCGTTGGCGCCATGATAACACTCGTGCTAGGTTAGACTGCTGGGGTATTGCGAGGAGCACCACGAAATTGTGAGGGTCAGTGACCTTGGTTGGAAACAGGTGCAAACAAACGTGGCGCAGCAGCAGACCACTGAACTAGGAGGCTCAGTACGCTCAATGAACAATGACGTCATTACTCGGGGTGGCAAAGTAATGCGGGAAGACGACTCTCCCACCACTCGACCTCGCAAAGTGTGTGATCAGTCGGAAAGTTCATAAATGTTAAAAAATACATGACTTTTGGAAGTAAGACCTCATTATAACGGACTAATTGGGGCTCAGGCCGGTCCGAAATATGCGAAATTCCGATAAAAGCGACATCCGGACTTACCCTGCTAATCCGGAATTTTTCCGATATATCAGACATTAGTCCGGATTGCATCAGTGGTTTTCACCACCATTGCAGTATTGTACTGTGTTATACCTTCTCTATATTAATCAAATGGTATAATAATACTGTACTGTGCACTGAAAAACATGTCTTTTACTTGTCTTATTGTGGTGAACGTAGCTGAAGTTGTCAGGCAGTCCGGACTGCTTTCTGGCTTTATCGGACTTTTTCCGATATATAGGAGTTTAGTCCGGTAGCTCCTTGAGTCCGATAAAAGCAAATTCCGGTCTACTGAGTCCGTTATATCGAGGTTTTACTGTATCTCGCAAAATTGGTGAATCGCAAAGTTAAAGTTCGCAAAATTGAAGAATGTACTGTATATGAGAATTTGGATTTGGAACGCATCTCCGGCTTTTCTTCTTTATGTAGTGGGGAAAATTGTTTCGATATCCAACATACTCGCTGACCGAACACTCCCTCTGGTTCACAACGCCGGATATTGGGCTATTGGTGTATAATGGGTGAAATGTGTCACTGCTTTTCACATATTTCGCCAAGGCAAGACTGAAACTGAGCATCATCCCTTGCATCCTTGACCCACCTGCGACTGCTTCCTTGACCGCTTGAACAACTGATGCAACATAAGCCATTAAATGATGCAACGAAGATTATGTTTTTGTCTTTTCTTGACTTAATTGATTTTGAATTGTCAAATTTTGTTAAATACAAACACCTGTACCATATTAATGTAACTTGGATCAGGTCCTTCGCCCCGTCAAAATTCATCAATTCGTGGTAGACAACTTTGAGCTGGTAGTTATTCGTTGTATTGTTGAAAATCAAGCTGTCATTAGTTAACCATGCTAAATTTACTCCTCTGCTGTAGATGGAAATGAGTGGAGCTACATAAATTGTGTAACACAAACGAGACAGGCTGGAGCTAAATGCATGCATATTTACATGAATAATATTTTCTACAGAAGGAGCTACAGGCACTATGAATATTTTGTTATTTAATGAAAGTGAGAATGAGGTGCATTGATGGATGTGGAGGTTACTCTTTCGGGCATGGAAGCATACATTCCTTTCTCATATCCTTTGACCAATGCAAAAAACCTTGGTTTAATCACGCACGTTCTAATGCTGTCCGCAACAAAGAGAGGGCCTACAAAAGCTACTGGAGCCAACCCACCCCAGAATCATATCTTTTGTTTATGTTTCTGCCCGGAATCGTGCTAAATTTGTTCTTCGCTTTATTTAAAATAATTTCATTCGTACTAAATGATCTCAACTCTCCAACTCTAATTCTTCCTGCTCCTTCTGGCACCTTGCCAAAAACTTTTCTAACAACTTTACCTCATCATCCTTCCCCTGTCTTTTCTACTCAGATGGCTTAGTAGCTATTTCTTCAACTGATAAAGCAGTTCTCTTTGCTCAGACTTTCACCTCCACATCCACCTTAAACGATTCGGGTGCTGTTCGTCCATGACTTCCCCCCTCTGGCTTCCTTATGGCTGACATTAAAATTTCTTCAACTGATGTATTTTCTGCCATCACTGACCTCATTACTAACAAGGCATATAGGCCGGATGGGGTCCCTCCTGTTGTCCTCAAGAACTGTGCTTCTGTGCATACACCCTGCCTGAGTAAACTCTTTTGCCTTTGTCAACCAACTTGTGTACAACCTTTCCTTTTTGCTGGAAGTTGGCTCTCATTCAGCCTGTCCCAAAGAAGGGTGATAATTTCCAATCCTCTAACTTTTGCTCAGTTTCTTTAACATGCTGTGTCTCAAAAGTGTTCGTGTCTTTTAACAGAAAAATTTTAAAACATCTTTCCTATCACAACCTTCTTTCTGATCGTCAGTATGGGTTCTGTCAGGGATGCTCCATTGGTGATCTTCTCACCTACCTTTCCGACTCCTGGTCTTCCTCCTTTTGGGACTATGGCGAAAGCTTTGCCATTGCACTTGAGATCTCAAAGTCTTTCTGTCAAGTCTGGCATAAACCTTTAATTTCCAAACTGCCCTCTTACGGTTTCTATCCTTCTGTCTGTGTCTTCATCTGTAGCATCCTTTCTGGTCGCTCTATAGCTGCTGTTGTGGACGGCCACCATTCTTCTCCAAGATCTATCAACTGTGGTGTTCCTCAGGGTTCTGTCCAATCGTCAACTCTCCTCCTTTTATTCATCAGTGATCTTCTGAGCTGTATGTCTAACCCCACTCATATGCTGATGATTCCACCCTTCACCTTTCCATTCGGTTCCTGCAAGGTCCATCTCGGCAGTTACTTCAACAAACAGGGATGAGGCCATGGCACACCTAATGTCTGGCTTGGCTCATATCTCTGACTCAGATAAAAGTAATCTTGTTGTTTTTAATGCTTCAAAGATTCATTTCCTACACCAATCAACCAAACAAAATCTACCACGGGAATAGTCACTAATATTTGTTAATATCCAGCTCAATCCTGCATCATCCTTAAACATACTTGGGGTTTCATTCTTTTGGGATTTATCTTGGAAAGATTGTAATACATCTCTTTTAAAATCTTTGTCCAAGAGATTAGGTGTGCTAAGCCGACTCCATACCTTCTTTATCCTTGCACAGTTGTTGACTTTATACATGGGTTTTATTCACCCCTGTATAACGCTCATGTGTATGGAGGCTACCCACATACAGCTCTTCTCAGCAAGTGGAGTCAAAAGTTGTTCATCTCACTAACTCTCCTCCTCTCACTGGCTCTCTTCAACTTCTGTCTCTTCACCGCACTGTTGCATCATTATCTCTTTTCTGTCGCAACTTTAATTGTCACTGCTCCTCTGAACTATCTGCTTGCATTCCTCCACCTCTGCGACGGGTGTGTAGCACCCGTCTAGCAACAAACTCTCATCCCTTTTCTGTCCAACTTTCCAATGCAAGAGTTAACCATTACTCCCAGTCCTTCATTTATGCAACAGGTCAACTCTGGAACTGTTTCCCCCTGTTTGTGCAGTGGGGTCGCACAGTGCATGAGTGGATGGGCAGTCCACAACCTCGTGCACTGTGATTTCGCTTACTGTGAGTACATAATCTTATGGGAAACATAACATATGGACAGGACCCCGTCAAACCTTGATATTTTTTTAACCTTAGAGATATAATAAAAGGAAAATTTTTAAGACATATACTATAGATACAGCTAAAATAACAAAAATATGGTTAGTCACCTTAAAAACAGTAGACGACAGGCCTAATGGACTTAAATAGCAGGGGTTCCGAGGCACGGCAGCTCACCTAGAATACCCCCACTGCACCACGCACCACACCATACATATTTAACGGTTGCCAGTGTTGTATTATTCCAGGCTTTGACAAAGAAATTTACGGCCTGTCAAATGTTATACAGTAAAACCTCGATATAACGGACTTCAATAGACTGGAATTCGCTTTTATCGGACTCGAGGAGCTACCGGACTAAACTCCTATATATTGGAAAAAGTCCGATAAAGCCAGAAAGCAGTCCGGACTGCCTGACCACTTCAGCCATGTTCACCACAATAAGACAAGTAAAAGACATGTTTTTCAGTGCACAGTACAGTATTATTATACCATTTGATTAATGTAGTGAAGGTATAACACAGTACAATACTACAATGGTGGTGAAAACCACTGATACAATCCGGACTAATGTCTGATATATCGGAAAAGGTCTGGATTAGCAGGGGTAAGTCCAGATGTCGCTTTTATCGGAATTTCGCATTTTTCAGACTGGCTTGGGGCCCAATTAGTCTGTTATAGTGAGGTCTTACTGTATTTATTCCAGAATGCAGCAACAGTCATTATGGTTGGGGTTGCAGGTATGCCAGGTGAAGCAGGTGAATCAGGTGGGGTTGTGGAGGTGGAAGGGGAGGCAGCTGGTGACTCAGGTGGGGCAGTGGAGGTGGAGGGGATGCGGTGGGCAACTCATGGGAGGTGGTGAGAGGAGGAGCCTCCATCTCCTCCTTGCTACTGCTCACATTTTCGGCAATTTCCTACTTCTCTTCTTGTTTATCTGTTTCATTCCTCATCTTTTTATGGATGTATTTGCAGTATAACAACTTGGCATTAGCTAAATAACTATTTTTTAAGTGAATCCAAATGTTATTTTAGAAACTGGGTTTCTGTTCTAACTTACCGGTATTACCGAAAACGTTATTGTCAGAGTCCTTATTGGCAAGATCTTACTGTCGACTCCTCTTGAGCACCTTCCTCACGAGCCTGTAATGCACGATGGGCACTTTGTTTGGGGAGGGGAGTCATGTAGTCTGGGAAAATAGCGGTTTTGGGCCACTCCTTGCCTCTGCCTTGCATATTGTGCACTAAACTCGCGTATTCAAAGGTTTATGGTTGTGATTTTGGGTCACTTGTGTACTATACAATTCATGCACTGTGATCACGCATACTGTGCAAGCCCACTGTATTTCATATTTCCTACGATCTCCAGTCTTTCAAATGCAGTGTGTCCAGGCATATCAAAATGAATGGATCTTGAATTTGGCTCTCTGTTGTATTACAGTGCTTCCTCCAATTTTGCGAGAATATGGTCGACAAAAAACCTCTTAAAATCGAAATTTGCAAAGTTTAAACAATTAAATATATGCAATAAAGGTAAATTGGTCGACATCACCCCAAGGTAAGCACTTTTTCCCACTCTTTCTCTCGACTCTACCTCTTAATTTTATGATGATAAATGAAACAAACATGGACTGATGTATTGTACAGTAATATTACAGTGAAAGCTCGATTATCCAGGCTCTGATTATTCAGCCTTCGGGTTAATCGGGCCATGACTGAATGATTAATGGGTACGATAATTCATAAAATTAACCGTACGATAGCTCCAGTTTAAACAGAAAGCACCGCGGTTGCTAGCGAGCGAGCTACGAGTAAACGAGCGTGAGTCTACCCCCCACCCACACCTCTCACTCACGACTGCCTTGTTTGACTTGGTCACACGTGTGTGACATTCACCATGGCTAGTTCACCTGTTACCTCTGCTGATTTACCAGTATGGCCGTGGTTTATTTTTATATTTGTGATGTTGGCGATGCCCTTCATCATTATATCCATGGCTCCACCACCAACAAAGAGGAAAAGAACTGTCCTGATGCTGCAACAGAAGCTGGAAATTATTAAAAAACTTGAATCTGGTTGGAGTATTAAGCACTGCTCAGAGTTCTACGGAATAGGCAAGCAAACTGTGTCTGACATTCGAAAATCCAAGGCAAAACTAATGGAATTCTCTGGTAAGATAGCTATTGACTGTTAAGTTAGTGGGTCGTCGGCTGCCAGAAAAACCATGAAAATTGCAGTGGATGATCGTCTAGAAGACGCAGTGTATAAGTGGTTTGTTCAGCAACGGAGTGTCGGCGTTATGGTACGGGGTGCGGAGATTAAGTGTGCTGCAGAGAAGCTAGCTAACCATATCGGCATTCAGGATTTCAAGGCATCTGATGGTTGGCTTTCTCGTTTCAAAGCAAGGCATGCTGTGGTAAACCGACGTGTGTTTGGCGAGTCTCTGGATGCAGATACATCACAAATTCAGCCATTTCGGGAGAAATCGCTGAAGCTTATACAAGACGAAGGTCTTCTTCTCTCCCAGGTATATAACGCTGACGAGACTGGTTTATTCTACCGGTCATTGCCCCTGAACACACTTGTACAGCGCCATGAAGAGTCTGTTCCTGGACGCAAAATTTCCAAAGATCGTGTGTCTGTGTTGTGCTCTGCAAGTGCCGATGGTCTGCACCGGTTGAAGCCGCTCGTGGTTGGCAAGGCTCGTCGCCCACGCTGTCTCCGCACCTGTATGGATAAATTACCTGTTTTGTACGACTTCTCCAAGAAAGGCTGGTTCAATGTGGCGATTTTTAAGAAGTGGTTCTTTGATCATTTCATCCCTGAGGTGCGAAGATTTCAACAGGAAGTGCTGAATATTGCACCAGCTCGTGTACGAGCAATTCTCCTGCTTGATAACGCCCCTGCTCATCCTGGCATTTCTGAACTCGTGAGCGATGATGGACAAATCAGGTGCATCATGCTGCCTCCTAACACAACATTGGCTATCCAGCCTATGGATCAAGGCATCATATGCGCAGCCAAGCGACTCTACCGACGACGATTCCTTGAAGAGGTAAGTTTTAATTCATCGTATGTGTCATTAACTCCTTCAGTACAAGAAAAGCTTTTCTTTTGGTAAACATACATTTTATCAGAGGCAGTAAAATCACCTTACCAAATCAATTTTTCCAGTCTGTACTTTGTGATTTTTTTCTGAGGCGGTAAAATGTTTCATGCTAAATATGTTTCCCCGTCAACTCGTTTGACTCAGCCTAACGGTGGAAGTGACTGCCACCTAGTGTTTTACTACAGCTAACCAAACCTAGCTTAACTGTACCTAATAATTTACCCAAACCTAACCTAGCATCCAGTTGAGAAACGAAAATCATCTTTGAGTACGTTTAGTAAGACAGACAATTGTAGGTATGTGCACGTGATGATCGTTTTCGTTTTCGTTTTCGTTTTTTGAAGGCTCCAAC
>JAGKTI010028827.1:0-12828 GCA_018397915.1 Birgus latro | reverse complement strand
GTCCACTTCTGTACTTATATTTGCATCAAGCTGTCAAAACTTTCGTCATTCTCTCACGAGTGACTGTCTTTATGTACAGACAGTGCATTCCTCTGAGCGATAATTTCTGAATTGTCATTCCTTTGCACTTGCCTCACTGGCCGTTAGTTGGCCACGCCTTTTCACACAATGCTCATTGTGTTTGGCCAGCAGGGTTGCCATTTTAGCGCGAAACGCGCTAGATTTAGCGCTTTTAGATGATAGTTAGCGCGATAATTTTGAAAATAGCGCCATGGCGCTATTTGGCGCGTTTTTACCCAATTTACCTCCAGATTTAGCGATTTTACCTACATTTCAAATATACAATACTTAGTTTTCCTGGAACACTTTAAGGTATCAGAAAAAGTAGTTTAATTTTTTTTACAAAGTGATAAATCACGCAGTTTGTACTATTTACTGTGTGGACTCATGTACATGGGAGCAAAGTTGGACGTGTTCACGACGAGTGAGTTCCCTCACTTCCCCTTACAATGTTCCTGCCTCGTCGTGGACTGGTCAGTAGGGTTAAACCTCGGTGTGATAAGTTGTTGCCACTTTTGTCTTCCTCGATTAGCCTATTATTTCTGACTGCCTACATCATGAGTAGCAAAATTAAAAAATACTCACAACACTTCAGAGTTCAGTGGCTAACTGATTCCAGGTTTAAAGACTGGCTATTAAAAGTAGACGGAGACGACACGAAATGTTTCTGCAAGTACTGCAAATGCACGATAGCTGCAAAGTTGAGTGATTTAGAAAGGCACAAAAAGACATTGAAACACAAGAAGGCTGAGGAACCATTTTCGTCACAAAGACAACCCAAACTTCAGTTTGTGAAACCAAGTGAAATTGTACATGAAACTGAAGCAGGCTTGTGTTTGTTCATAGCTGAACATTGCTCCTTGAGAGTAGTGGATCATTTAAGTGCGCCCTGCAAACATCATTTCTCGGACAGTAAAGGATGTAAAGACCTAAAACTGAAAAGATCAAAGTGTAGTGCTGTTGTGTGTAATATACTTGCTCCATATTTTGCACGTGCTTTGAAAAATGACATTGGAAACAGTAAATTTAGTTTACTGATAGACGAGAGCAATGACATATCTGTAACCAAGCTTCTAGGTATAGCTATTCGTTATTACTCGGAGGGGAAAAAACTTGTTGTGGTTACATTCTTGGACCTAGTTGAGTTGAGAGAATGTAATGCTGATGCAATCTGTCATGCACTGAAGGATTCTTTGAAACGTAATGGACTTGAGTTGCAGAATCTTATTGCCCTTGGCACTGATAATGCTTCAGTTATGATTGGTGTCAATAGTGGAATTTATGCAAGGCTAAAATCTGAAATTCCTCAACTAATGTTAGTCAAATGTGTGTGTCACTCACTTCAGCTCGCTGTTTCTCATGCTGCTACCGAATGTCTACCTAGGCATTTGGACTTCTTGATCCGAGACACATATAACTGGTTTTCACATTCTGCAGTGCGCCAAACTAGAGACAAGCAACTGTATGGACTAATAAACGAAGGAAAGCCTCCCTTGAAACTAATACAGATGAGCCAGACCCGATGGATGTCCATTGAATCTGCAATTCTAAGAATAGTGCAACAGTGGACTGAGCTCAAAACAAATTTTGACTTTGCAAGAAAAAATGAGCGATGCTACACTGCAGATCTTTTGTTCTCAATGTTTAGTGACATGAGAAATTATGTGTTTCTCATATTTTTTAAACAAATTCTTAGTGAAGTTCAAAGTGTGAATAAGAAATTCGAAGCTGATGTCCAAGACCCAACAAAGTTGCTCAGTGATCTAGTGCATCTTATTGACTCCCTTAGTGCTAAAATTGTCATACCAGGTAAAAAGTTAAAGGAAAGTGATTCCCTTCAGGAACACTTGGATCCCAAGCCGTATCTTGGCTATGAGTTTGAAAAAAACATGTCTGAATGCAAGTTTCCTGATGAGATCGCGAGTGATATTCGACGAAGATGCATAGAATTTGTAATAGAGCTTGTCACACAACTTCGTCAACGCTTGCCTGAGAACTTTAAAGTACTCCAGTCAATGTCATCCTTCAGTGGGAGTGAATGCCTAAAGCCAGTGAAAAATGATATATTGGACCTTGCAAAATTGTTTGTTGATGATGCAGAAATTCTCACGCGCATCGATTTCCAGTGGAGAAAACTTCATACTCTCCAGTGGACACAGACATCTGACACTATTGGACTGTGGGCAGAAATAGCGTCATATAGGGATGCGACTGGAGAAAATCCTTTCAAAGAACTGTCTGACCTGGCCTTAACAATACTCAGTTTACCCCATTCTAATGCAGATGTGGAACGGATTTTTAGTCAGATGGGTATTGTCAAGTCGAATATGCGTAACCGATTAGCCATCAAGAGCTTAAACGCTGTTTTGACAATCAAGTATGGACTGAGAAGGCATGGCAAATCCTGTCATGATTATAAACTACCTGAGAGTGTCTTGAGAAAAATTGGGTCAGTGGAAGCATTTCAGACCTCATCTCAACCATCAACATCATCTCAGTCAGACCAGGGAGCAGAGACATTCACCGAGGAAGATCAAGGAGAGATCATAGAGTGGGATCTAGCAGATCTACAGTAACCCAAGTACCACAGTCATAGCTGGTGAGTGTAAAAGTGTACTTGAAATATGTGTGTAGGTCAGAATCAAGGTATCGTGTGTAGAAACATTAGTTGGCGCTTTTTTTGGTGCCTTTTTCAGAATATTTAGCGCTCTTTAGCGCGTTTTTAGTAACAATCTAGCGCTATTTCGTGAATTTGAGATGGCAACTCTGTTGGCCAGCATCGAGCTTCAGTTGTCCAGTGACAGTCTCGGAAAGTGGAAGTGCTGTGCGCAAAGCTCGAGCAGGTCTCTTATCTTAGCAATTTCAGAAGTCTCGGCTGTATTGGCGTGAATTCCCGAAGCTCCCACCAGCCTGGTGATCGACTGTATTAGCGGCGGTCTCATCTCTACTGATTAGTATTTCTTTTGTTTTTTCTAGGCTTAAAGTTTTTTTTATTTTATTTAGCTCAGTGCTTTATTTAGCTATTTGTTTGAGTGCTTGAGTGAGTGCATTTCCCTTTCTTTGATTTTGAATAGATTCATGTAACGTAAATTTATTTTCATGTAATTAATAAACTTACAGTTCGTTTTCTTGAGCTTTGTTAAATGTAACAGTCGTGTTTGATTTCCCCACATATTTAGTACACTTTTGCTACTCCAAGTTAGCACAACTCCATATATTAATCATAACTGGTATTTAGGCCATTTATTGGTATCAGTTCTTAAATCCGTTGTGCCAGCTAGGAGTTCGCACCAGCAAGTTCCTGCTTATTATCATTATTACTATTATTATTAATTTATGAATGTTAAGGGGTGAACTCTCTCAGAGGCCAACAGTACAGTAATACAGCCTTCTTGAACGTTCAGTCTCTGCTGTGTACTGTTGAGAAAGTTTATAAAATTCTCGACTATAGAGAATTGATGAAGTAAGCCAGCATAAAAGCGAAATCTCTACTTGATTTCATGAGTCAGTTCTCGTGATATTCGACCAGAGGGTTATTCTCATTTCCCTCGTGACATCTGGCTCCACATTTATTTATTATGCAAAGTATAATCTCATTTTCCTCCTGACGCCCTATAATTTTTGTTCAGGACCGCTGCCCCATCCACACGGCGAGAAGAGGATCGGAATGGTTTAGAGGTCGACAGGACCTGCAGCTGCTCAACTGGCCCAGTAAGGGTGCAGACATGAGCCCCATCAAGAAAATAGGGGGGAATATGGATAACTGTTGGGAGCCTGGGAGTAAACGAACACCAGATGAACTACTGTCCTACATCAGTGCTCGCATCACAAACCAGCAGCAGCTCATACGGAACCTAGGTCGCCTCTATGCCAAACAGACTCGTTAGGTGATCGAGAAGGAAGGTGGGTGGACTTCCTACTAATGAGTGGGTTCCATACAAATCTCATATGTGTTTTAATTATCCTCTGATCATAGTAGATATTACTCCATATAGTATAACAACCTAACAGTGACTTTAATAGCTTATAACTTTTCTGAGAATATAACTGATTCAGCTACAAGGAGAAAACTAACAACATCTTAATTTTGGGAATACTCCCAAGGATTGGTACTGGAATGCCTTCTTCAGTAAAGCATTTAGTATAAATAACAGGGTCAGGTCACTTTGCCTGCAGGAAGGAGTTAAGTTCATCGACACATGGAACCAGTTTGACGAGCAGCAAACATTATTTGCAAATGATGGACTACATTTGAATGCCATTGGTTCTGCCCGTCTCGGTCGTTTGCTTAGTGATACAGTAAGTTTTTTTTCTGGAGAAAAAACAAGCATCAAGGGAGGCAAACGTAAACGTCATACGATCCAATGAATCAATAAGTAACGGAAGCTCCCAACATCGGAAGGGGAAACAGATTAAAGCTCGTCTTGTAAATGTGCGTAGTCTGTGTAATAAATTTTTTGATTTAAAGGCCCTTATCTTTACTGATGATTATGACGTAATTGGTATGACAGAATCATGGCTAAATACAGAGCAGAGAGATTTTGTAGCAGAGTTTAATTTACCAGGCTATCACATTTTCAGTAGGGAAAGGGAGAATCAAGCAGGTTGCGGTGTGTTATATATTAAATCAGAATTTCATCCACTCGTAATTACCAAGCCATGTATTGAAAACATTGACACTATTTATGTTCAACTTAGAAATGAATCTTGTCATAAAATCACTCTTGGTTTAATTTATCGTCCACCCTATCAGCCACTGAACATCGATAATGAAATCTACAATCAAATTCCAGAAATATCTTGTATGCAAAGCACTGTAATATTTGGCGATTTTAATTTACCAGTTCCAAAATGAGGAGGAGTGCTATCCTCACACACAGGGTTAGACCTATATACAAACTTGCAGGAAAGTTCTTTGTATCAATTTGTGAATTATCCAACACGTGGAGCTAACATCCTAGATCTCGTCTTAGCCACATCAGAAAACGTAGTGAGTAATGTTATTGTAGGAGAATTTAGTACAAGTGATCATCGCACAGTTACATTTAACATTAAAATCAGTGATGGCAATGTCAGGGCAAGTTGTGAGAAAGTCCCTGACTTTAAGAGGGCAAATTTTGAAAAATTAAAGTCATTTGTTTGTGCAAGTGAATTGCATCCTCTTGCCGAAACTTTAGATATCAATAACGCATGGAATTATTTTACAGAAACTCTCAATAGTGCTGTCAGGACATGTATACCAATTTGCAGCAGAAGGCCTGCCCAAAATTCTAAACCCAAATGTTGGAACTCCGACATTAAACATTGTCTGGAAGCAAAAAATCTTGCATATAAAGTTTATAATACCAAAGAGAGTCAAAGTGATAAAAATAAATATGATGCCCTTCGACGGAAAGCCAGAAACTTTATTAAATGCAGTAAGAAAAACCTTGAGGCACATATTGCAAGTATCAGTAAATCAAATCCCAAAGTATAAGAAGCAAAAAGGTATTAACTCCGACAATCGGTCCCTTAATCCCAGATAACGGAGAGCATGCTGATGACGAAACTATGATGGCGAAAATTCCAAATACTTTCTTCGGATCAGTATTTACAACAGAAAATATAAATACGATTCCTACTGTTTCTTCCATTCCTATAACATAATAATTGACATAACAGTTAGTGACCGCGACGTACTACTTCCAGTTAACAAATTAAGAATAAAACAGCGGGACAGGACAAAATATCTCCGCGTGTTTTGAAGGAACTACAGAATGAAATATCAAAGCCTTTATCCAAACTATTTAACTTATCACTTAAGAGCAGTAAGGTGCCACATGAATGGAAACTTGCTAACTTAACCCCAATATTCAAAAAAGGCAACAGAGCACAGCCAGAAAACTACCGCCCAATTATTTTAACATCGGTGATTTGCAAATTGCCTGAAACTATTATCAGAGACAAGTTTGTGAAACACTTAGAAACAATCTCATCAAAGATTCGCAACATGGTTTTCGTAACAATCATTCATGCCTCACGAATCTGCTGGACTTTTTCAATGATATACTGAGGATGTATGATGACACTAAATCTGTAGATGTTGTTTACCTTGGTTTTCAAAGGGCTTTTGACAAAGTTCCACATAAAAGACTCCTTCAGAAGCTAAAGGCACATGGTTTTCGGGTGGGTAGAAGATTGGCTTACCGAACGAAGGCAGAGATTTATAATAAACGGAAAGGAGTTGGATTGGATAAACGTTACAAGTGGAGTGCCACAGGGTTCAATGTTAGGTCCAATTTTTTCCTTAATATATATAAATGACATTGATGTAGGATTATGTTGTAAAATTTCTAAATTTGCTGACGATACTAAATAGGTAACAGAGCAGATACAGCACTGCAAAGGCAGGCAATTCAGAGATCTTGATCGACTATTCAACTGGGCCCAAGTTTGGCAAATGGATTTCAATATTTCCCTGGTTGTTGCCCGTAACTCTCGGTCAAGAGCTTTCACAAGTCGCGTAGAGATAGTTTACTTCTAAAGCTCATAGGAGAGTTACTATTCATCATAAAAAGGCCACTTTGGTCTCATTTTGAAGGTAAAGAGTTTTGCTCTGTCATACACCGTTCAAAAAGGCAATATACACAAAATAAAATGCAAAAAAAGGTGAGTAGTGGTTTAGGGGAAGGCGGTGGCTCAATCGGTAGAGAGGAGGCCTGCAGTCCCGACGGACCCAGGTTCAAATCCCCGCTGGGGCAGGGAACAGTTTAAGGATTTGAATTTCATTAAATCAGGCTTTACTGATCTACCAGAAGACCCGCCGACATGTCGTAAAAATACCCCCGCTAATACCAGTACACCAGTCCTGTATGAGGCAGCGCTAGCATGTATTCAGTATGGACGGTGGGTGTTAGCGCCGAAGTGGTGACATGTAGAGGCGTATGGTATGTAGGAGGACTACTGGGCCATGATAGCAGGCTGTGAAGCCTATGCCCAGAGTTGGACACATAAAAAAAAAAAAAGCTGACATGCTTAAGTTTTACACTTTCCTTTAAAAAAATATTTACCCCAAAAAACTTCATGATACAATAATATTTTTTGCATCAATATATATCAGAATAAATTTCCTTTCCAGTAATGTATCATTTGTTGTATCTTCTTCAATAATAACGCCGTACATTACGAGAGAAAACGGAGCATAAATGTTCGGCGGGAGGTCAAGAGGTTTACATCTCACCTGTGAGGACCCTCATACAACACTGAGCCGACTAACCAAGTGAGCACGCACGCTCCAGCTGTGACAGGTTTAGCTCCACCCACTTTTGCCCGTCATCCAACAAAAATGATGACTAACTAAATTTTTCTTTAGAGATTACATTGGATGACGGGCAAAGTCGTCATACTGACGTCAGAGGTTGACAAACGAATGACTGCCCAGCCCGTCATTGCAAAGTGCTAAACACTGGCAGTAAAACTGTAAGAGCTACTTATAGCATGAATAATGTCCAACTTGATAGGGTAAACCATGAGAAAGACATAGGAGTTATAATAACAAATGATTTGAAACCAAGCAATGTGCACAGAAGCTGTGAAAAAAGCCAGTATATTGATTGGATTCATAGGTACAACATTTGAATATAAATCCGATAATATCATCCTCACTTTGTATAATTCCTTAGTACGCCCGCACTTGGAGTATTGCGTTCAGTTTTGGTCACCATATTATAAAAACGATATGGAAAACCTTGAAAGAGTGCAGCTAAGAATGACAAAGATGATGCCTAAATTGATAAATAAACTATACGAGGAATATTTAGAAGCCGTTAATCTATTTACCCTAACTAAACGGAGGTTACGAGGAGATCAAATTCAAGTATTCAAAATATTCAAAAGACATAATAATACGGCTGTTGATAAATACTTCATAGTTGATCACTCAAATTATACTAGAGGCAATGGGCATAAATTAATTGGCAAACGATTCCAGTCGCATGAACCTAAACACTTCTTCTTTAAAAGGGTTGCAAATATATGGAATAAATGGCCCTCCAATATAGTAAATTGTAATAAATTACTGACTTTTAAAGGTCGCCTGGATAAGTATTTGTCATCTAACCCTCAGCTTAATATGTTTGCTCCTGAATAAAACACTTGTGTATGTATAATTCTCTATTTTATTTTGTTTTTTAGAGCCTGGATCAATTTATTACATGCAGATTAGTATATGTACAGACTAGGATATGCACAGATAGCCCTGGGATAATGGTCACTGCTCATACTTTCGACGTGTGATGGGCTGTAGATCACTGAGGGTCCCTGTTGGTTAAGTGACCACCATAAGGATTTTTTTTAAATGTGCCAGGGATCACTGCATCAGGAGGTGATTTGTGTGCTTGTCCCACATGGGAAAGTTCCTAGTCTCAGTGAAATGAACGGAGCTGGGGCCTGATTGACTGCTGCCTAACTTAATACTTTGGTGATAATGTTTTAAGTTTCTTCCCGCAGAGTCCAACTGAGACCACGGGATTATTATATTTACGTGTATCTGTAACTTTTGAATTCCCGCAGGGTCCAACTGAGACCACGGGATTATTAGCTATATTCACGTGTATCTGCATCTTTTGAACTCCCGCAGAGTCCAGCTGAGACCACGGGATTACCGTATTCACGTTGTTATGTCTACAGACGCTCCATTAACTCAACATACCCGTTTATATGTCATGCTGTAGCTATTAGTTTATTTGAACTTTCTCTTTCAGATTACTCAAACGGGTAGCTTACAGATAAAGTAATATACAATGTGACCCTTCCTTTCCAGTATTTCAAATGAAATTTTCATGTCAGTATTTCCATGCTGCATGGTGGTTTTTCTTACTTTTTCCTGGAGGGTTTGGGAGTGGGGGGAGCCTTCTTGTTTTATTATCTTTATCCTTCAGCATGTAGAGGTAGATATTGTAGTAATAGTCTATTCTGTAACAAACTGCCTCGAAAGGACAAGAAGGTCAGTTGCTGTTTGCTTTCCAATGTAATCCTATGTATATATTTTGCTCACTGACTTGATTTGTATTTGAGGGCACTTATACAGGAATTATGCACATTCATGTTCATTTCGTAACGCAACTCTCCATTTACAATGGCAAGTTTTTGTTTTTTGTTTTTTTCCATTAAAATACAGCATGTTGCTTCTTTGAGTGGCACAGTGACAACTCTAGACATCTCGCCAACTCGCTTGATATCTTGCCATCTGCTGACATAGCTAAGGTGCTGTTTCCCAGTCATGATCAAGACTGATTAAAACTGCTGAGGAATAAGTTGGTCAGTGTGTGATCAATAACAAATAGGCCTTCTGGTAAACTGCTAATAACTGCACTTCCTGTCTGTTCGGTGTAGCTTTAAGTGATCAACCACTGGGTGATCCACCGTGACATCACTTATTAATTATAACACACATATTACTGAACTCAAAGCTATAGTACCGTATAACGTAATATACTGATCAAAGGAAATCCAATAAGCTAAGCTTAAGAAACGCTGCACCTACAACGTTATTTGTTAAATGGATGTTATAATACGGTAATATTTCTTCCTGAAATACCGTTACTCATGTACTATGCCACTCATAATGCGTTTTCTAAAATTTCAGCGATTGTCTTTATACGATATTTCAGGTTCCACCTCGAGAACATAATCATATATAATATAACTGTGTAATATGGTACAAACTTATAAATAAAACGTAATTACTACTGAGGTGTGTGTCATCAAGTGTGAAAGTCACAGATTACGTATATCAGTCGTGGACGTCCTTAGCCACGTATGCACACAGCCACATTACCATTATGACACACCCACATCACATACTTACTACACTCCCCCAACCCCCACCACACGTATTGTCCCTCACACACGCACACACACACACACACACACACACACACACACACACACACGCAGGAGTAGACTGTAGCACAAGTCGAGCGGGGCAGTACTCCCAAGGTGGATGGAAAGCTGGTGATAGGGAGAGCTGGAGCCCCCGTTTCATCAGCCCTCGGGAGTAGTTCCCGACCATCCCCCTTTGCTGAACTTTTTCAGTGTCTCAGTAACACAGAGAGCAGGTCAGCATGCCCTCCAATACATGTTTCTCTGACTGTCAGCACCAAACTACATGCACGCTACACACTACACTTCCTTTTAAAAATTTTACAAAAATGGCAACCGTTAATGATGCCTCCGAGTCCCCAGGGAAGGGAGGCCTTAAATGTCCCCAACATCCGCTCCTCTTCCGGTGACGACTCTGAGAGTTGCCTGGAACTACTGTCTGACTCACTTCTTCTTCATTTCTGCAACATTCGCGGCCTTTCCTTTAACTTTCGCTCTGTTGAGCACCACCTCTCCTCCTCTAAACCTCACCTTCTCTTCCTTACGGAGACTCAGCTGTCTGAGGCAACTGACAGCAAACCCTTTTCTGTATCCTCCTACTTTCTCTATACTCATCTCAAATCCAAAGGCGGTTGTTGTGTATATGTGCACAACGATCTATCTTGCTCTCGAGTTCCTGAACTTGATTCCTCTGGATTCTCTACTCTCTGGCTTCGGCTGTCCTGTCATTCTCTGACTATCTGTGCTGTTTACTTATTGCCTAATTCGACTGACTGTCAACATTTGTTTGACTATCTTACTTTTACGATAGAACACATTCTATCTATTTCTCCTTTCTCTGAAATCTCCACTGTGTATGTGTGGATGAAAGGATGAGAAGATGTATAATGGATGCAAGAGTATATAGAGGTTGGGGGAGTGGACTTTCTGACCACCACTTGGTGGTGGCCAGAATCAGAATCCAAACAAGATGGAGGAAGAGAAGAAGGGAAAGACAGGAGGATGTATTTGTTACAAGGAGGGTAGAAAAGTTACAAGAGGATGGAATAAAGGCTGAATATAAAAGAGAAGTGGAGGAGCGATTGGGTAAATATAGATTGGGGCAGATGGGGGACGTGGAGGGTGTGTGCAAGGTATTCACAGAAGAAATCTGTGCAGCATGTGAGGTGGCGTGTGGGGTGAAGAGAATACGAAAGGGGGTTCAGGGAACAGCATGGTGGACTGAAGAGGTGAGAGAGGCTGTGGCACAAAAGAAGAAAGCATATAATGAGTGGATGAGAACAGGGGCGACGAAGAAGCTGAGAGACGGACGAGAGAGTTATATGTAGTGAGGAGGAGAGAGGTGAAAAGATTAGTAAGAGAGAGTAAGAAGAGAGTGGATGAGGAACTTGGAAGGAATCTGAGTGCAAAGTGGAGGGAATGTAAGAAAATGTTCTGGAAGGAGGTAAGGAGAGCTAGACAGGGTGCCAACGAAGTCAGTGGGGGTGTGAAAGATAACAATGGTAGATTACTAGTGGAGAAGGGAGAAAAAGTAAACAGATGGAGAGAACACTGTTACTGGAGTCCCCCAAATGAAAGATATAGCTTGCCGCAAACAAGTTTATTCGTACAAGTTTCGACCTGAAAGATGACATTTATATCAGATTGCGAAAAATAATACAAACAGCATACAATGTAACATATAAAGAACAAATAAATTAAATACATGACTATTTTGCCTTCCAGATCAGTCCTCTTCTCTTACAGTATGAATTGTACTATACTGTTCAACCAGGAATTCTGATCGACTCGTAGGTGTATAACGGAATTCTATAATCCACCTAAGAAATTACTTAATAACAATATTAGTAATATGTAATAGCCAAACAACACAATGTCAAACAACATGGTAAACGAGTAAATAAAGACTCACAACGTTAGCTCTGCAACATTTGGGAGGACCGTAATGAACACCAACCCCGGTGAGAGCATCGGCCATAGTCGAGCTTTCCGCAATCACTGAAACATACATCATCCCACTCAAGTATAGGATCCGCTACCCAGCACTATATATCCACCCAGTTCTAAAATAAATATGTAATACATAAGAGTACATACGAGACATACGGTAGTCACAAAAAGTACAGTTTTGTATAACCAGCCAAAATTCACTATCCCCATAGTATGACTAACATACCGGACTCAAAACGTAAGTGTTAACACAGGTCAGATACTGAATATACACACTACTACATATCGAGTGTGGAATCATGGTCGCCGTGAACAGTGCGCGCACCTGCACTGTAACCAAAGCAGCTCGAAACTGACGCCGGCAGTCATTCACGGGCGCCAGCTAACATACGAAACAAATGACCAACGAAAACCACACCCGGGACGAGAGAGAGAAAAAAAAAACATTTACTAGTATTTACACTTTCACACACAAATCCTTATTTAAGTCAAAGGAATCCTAATAAATTCTTAAGATCTGCCGTCTAAATCACTCATGTTAATTGTATGCACAATTACAATAAGGCCCAGGTATGCACAGAAGACCCACAGCCTAACAACCATATCGTCATTGATAAATGATGATACAAACACTAATGAACTGTTGAACATAGAGAATGGAAGTAATGCAAGTATAAGTGGCTGGGGAATGGCAGGGAGAAGGAGGGTTGTGAGAAGAGAGGAATAAATCACCAGGATGGAAGTGGTGGAAGCAATGAAGAAAGTTAAAATAGGGAAAGCCTCAGGAATTGATGGAGCGTGTGGTGAAATGCTGAAGCATGGGGGAGAGATAGTAATAGAATGGATGTGGAAGGTGTGCAGATTGGCTTGGGAGGAGGGTAGAGTCCCAGAGGATTGGAAGTCAGGTATAATTATTCCTCTGTACAAAGGAAAAGGGGAAAAAGCAGTGTGTGGTAA
>JAGKTI010028826.1:0-12829 GCA_018397915.1 Birgus latro | reverse complement strand
ACACACACACACACACACACACACACACACACACACACACACACACAAAGCTCGTACTTTGCTGGTTCAGGTAGAGATGTAACGTGTACAAAATAATGGCATTTGAAGGCCACTAGCCAAGCAGGTACCAGTTACTGCATTCATGTGGCAAAGGTAAGAATGATATCGTCCAAGTTGCAATGTCTCGGCTAAAGCTAATTTGTGGTGTTTTGTTGTTACAGCGGTGCAGCGCGGCCGCATCCCGCCTACTCAGGGGATGGGGATGCCCAGCCAATTCATGGCCAACGGAGACACCCTCAATGGCCACACGTACCTCTCTTCGTACATCTCGCTGCTGCTGCGCGCCGAGCCCTTCCCCACATCCCCCTACGGCCAGTGCATGAACGCCAACAACATCATGGGTGTGGACAACATTTGCGAGCTGGCCTCCCGCCTCCTCTTCTCGGCCGTGGGCTGGGCCAAGAATATCCCATTCTTTCCCGAACTGCAGGTGACGGACCAGGTGGCGCTGCTGCGACTGGTGTGGTCAGAGCTGTTCGTTCTCAACGCTTCACAGTGTTCCATGCCCCTGCACGTTGCGCCCCTCCTGGCCGCCGCTGGCCTCCACGCCTCGCCCATGGCCGCAGACAGGGTCGTGGCATTCATGGACCACATTCGCATCTTCCAGGAGCAGGTGGAGAAACTGAAGGCGCTCCACGTGGACTCCGCCGAGTACTCCTGCCTCAAGGCCATCGTCCTCTTCACCTCAGGTATGTCACAACACCTTTCACACTACCAGCCTCACCCGTCAAATGGCAGTGAAGTTTTCTGTTTATTGCTCTGTTTGATTTTGTCTTATCCTTTACGTATGTTATATGTGGAAACGTTCTTAACGATGGCTTACATCTGTCTTAAGCATTATTAATTCTGACATATATAAGAATCATGTGATTCATCAGGTAAGTAAATGATATAGTACAAAGGCAGTGCATTAAAACAAGAGTCACCGCTGAGCTAGCGGGGTGTCAGCAGGGTCAGTCGTGTCACCCCTGGATCAGCCATACACTTTCCTCTATTGTATATAAAACATTGGTACCAGCGCCCATGAGTGCGGGGTCAGGGCACAGGTGACCTTCCTGCCACGCCAGCTGAGTCAAGTCGGGTTATCAGCGCGACCTGCCACCTCATACCACCACACTCAGCTGTTTACTCAACCTTCCGTCGTGCCCTTCCCTACTTATGTTTACGCTTCACAACTTTAGCTACTCTGACCTTCTTCACCTCCTTGCTACTCCCCATGCCTTGTTTATTTTGGTGATGACTCTTTATTTATAAATATTTCATCTCATCTATTCACACAGTTTCTCTACTTGACTTTATCTCTTCTCATTTACTTCACTTCCCTTTCCATTTCCAACTCCTGTCCTTCATCCAAACTCCCTCTACTAATGGTTATCCTATTCTTACTCCTCGCTTCTATTTTTCACTTGTGCCTTACCTCTCATTTTCTAACCTTCCTCACCCTTTCATCCTTTCTCGCTTTTTCCTCTCTCTACACCTGACTCTCGCACCAACTTACCTCACACTCTGTCACTTCCTCATCCTTCTCTTACCTAACCACTCCCTCTTCATTCGCTTGGCGCTCTCCTTACTCCCATCCTGACCAGTATTTGGCTTCCCCTCCCTCCACGTTTTCTTCGCCCCTTACTCCTTTCACCTCTTAAGCTACGTATCCACTCTGCTCTGTGCTCTTGTTTCATCGCCCCTCACCCTCTTTATTCATCCTTCCTTCCCACCTCTTTCGCCTCATCTACTCTTCACCCATAACCCTTTCCATTTTCTTTTTTTACGTTCTTCTGTACCTGCCGCTCGGGTCTTCACTTACTATTCACCCCTTACCCCTTCCTCCTTTGCTCATTCTGTCCAGCTCTTGGCTCCTCACCCCAAGTCCCTGTCATCCCCTACTCATCCTGCCTCTCTTTTGCTCTTCACCTACCACTTACGGTACCTCTTACCCTTGTTACTTCTTACTTTTCCTCTCATCTTTACTTTGCGCTCCTCACCTACCTCTCACCCTTTACCCTTCTCACCTCTTACCATCCTGTCGCCCTCCTTCGTGGCTCCTCACCTATCCTCACCCCTCACCCTTCTCGGCTCTTACCATCCTCTCTTGGCTCCTCGCTCGCCCCCTACTCGAGGCGACAAAAAACGTCACTGCTTGACCCTCTGGCCCATTGTTATCCACCATGACATCAGCAGAGGGGAGCGGTGACGTCAGCAGGGAAGCCTCATTATATCTGACGCTGAGGTTAGTCGCCCTCGAGTGTTTGTGTGGAGGCGGGCAACAAGGCTCTCTCGCTCCCTCAGAAAAGTTTAATTTCTCTGGTCTCGTATTTTGTCCTCGTTTCTGCATTTTACCACCCTGTCCAGTCATGTTTCGACCTCGATTTTCGATATTATTTGTCCTCGCTCTTATGTCTCTTATTTTTCCTCGTTTATTCTCGTTTGTCTCCCGTTTTCTCTCTTGCAATCACTTTTATCTGTCAATCTCGTCTCATATCTTTCTCCGTTTTTTTGCAGCCTACACTTCATTTCTCATCTGCCCGTTTTGTTTTGTTTTTTTTCCACGTTATTTCCGTCTTATCTCTTTTTTCCTTTCTTTTCCAACACATACTTCAGTTCCCATCTGCCCTCTAATTTTACATTACCTTCTTACACGCCTTTCTCGATTCCTCTTGCTCTCTTCCACAGGCCGTCCATTACCACCATCATTACTCTCTTTACAACATCAGTCCTAACTCCCATGTTTCCTTCTCTAGCTTTATCTATTCACAACTCACTTCTCTTTTCACCCCGACTCTCCACTTGTTCCTTTCTGTCCACTTTCTCCTTCACTCCCTTACCCTTCATTTCTATCCTTATTCATTTCCTCAAACCTCGCCTCCCATCCTTCCTCACTTCCTCCAACTGTACATGCCTTAAAGTTACACCTTCATCAACATCACCCTCACGAGGCAAAAACAGCATCAGGATATCAAAGTATTTTTTCTAAACCACTTTTTTTTTCTCTTACCCTCTCACCTTTTCAGACCAGAGTGAGGAGTTAAGTAGATCTAAGCCAAAGTGCAAGAGATTCAAGCTCGATTATGCACGTGATATTAAACCGGGGATTAGGCACGAGTGAGTGATCAGGGAGGATTTGCCAGTCACGGGGGGATGAATTTGCCGGATTTACTGTTATTAGATTAGGCGATTCCAGGGAAGCGAAGCTAAAAGGGAGGATATAATTTGTGGGGATTTATTTACCTGAACGGTGTGGGTGAGTGGGTGGGTGTGGGTGTGGCGGTGACTGGTGGAAGTGGTAGTGGTGGTAGTGTGGGGTTGTAGTGATGATTACTGGTGGTGAGTGTGATGATGGACTGATGGAATTTGTAGTAGGATGGGTCGAGGTAATGATGGTGACTGGTGAATAACTGCTGGTGATAGTGGTGAGGAAATTGGATCCTGACAAATGGTAGTGATGAATGGTGATGAAGGATGTTGTGGCATTAGTGTGATGACATTAATGACTTGTGATGATGATGACTTATTGGGGTTGTAATAAAAGCGATGGGTGATGATAATGTTCACAGTTGTAGTAACATTTGTGGTGATAAGAAATGAAGATGAGGAAAAATCAGTGATGATGCTTGGTAATGATAATGACATCTACGGTTATAACTTGCACTGAGGGTAGTGAATAATTAGTAGTGATGCTAGGTGGTGATGGCTGAATGTAGCACTGATGGTTGTGGTGACATTTGTGGCAATAACCAGTGAAGAGGATGATGAGATGATGACATAAAGCAGTGGATGGTAAATGGGTGATGATAGTAATAGTGGTGACAGTGGTTGATGTTAATGAATATAGTGACCTGACTGTAATGATGACAGATGGTGATGATGATGATGGTGATAGTTGTAAGAATGATTGGTGATGACGGTGGGAAGTAATTATGGTGATGATATACGGCGACAGCGATGAGGGTGACTGGTGATGATGGTAAGTGGTAGTGGTGATTGTTGTGGTGGAATGATAGTGATGAGTAATTGTGGTGATGACAGATGATGATGACTGGGCATGATACTGATAGTGATAGTGGCGAGGGAGACAGGTATCAGTGATAGTGGTGACACTAAATGGTGATAATGATGGTGGTGACAGTGACTGGTGATAACGATGGTGGTGACAGTGACTGGTGATAATGAGGGTGGTGATCGATTGAGATGCGTGATGGTGATGCAAGTGGCGGTGACGTAGGGGCGGTGTCGACCTCTTCCTCCTCAGTGATTATGATCGATAAATTAGTCGCTTAATCAGCACTGCTCCTCTTAGCTCCCTGTTTTATTCCGCTCCCCTCACACTCCTCCCTCCTCTCTTACTTCCTCCCTCGTCTTTCCCTGCTTGTTTTTCTTGCTTTGTCTTTATTCTTTCTTTCTATTCCTGTCCCCTTCCATTCTTACATCCTCTCCTGCTCTTCTCTGCTTGTCTCTCTTGCTACGTCTTTATCTCTCTATCTATCTATCTACTATTTTGCAGTTTTAATCAGGCTTGTGGGTAGCTGCAAGGATTGAAACTATCAGAATCCGTGACAAATTAGAGGGTTAGTCTGGTATGCACAAAACTCCATGAAAAAAATGCGTTTAATACTGGTGTGAGACTTTTCTGTTCACCTACAACTTCGGTCATCCAGTTACACAACAGTTCCAATTACCTGCTTCATCTGACCTTATAAATATGCCGCAGTTTTACTCAAGTATGATAAGATAGTCACCGATCAGCATCCCTCTCAAGTCTGGTTGGTGATTTGGTAACGTTTAGAACTGGAAAACAAGAGGAGGAGATGGATAAGGGAAAGAAGATGAAGGTGTCAAGGCTCTGGTGCGTGGATGTGAAGGTATAAATATGAACAGAGGATGTGAAGAAGATGTATGAAAGTGGAGCTAAGGTTAAGAAAGGAGAAGAGAAAATGTAGGTGAGTGGAGATGAGAAAGACGCGAGGAAGTGCGGATAAAGTGAAAACTGGAGGACGGAAAGTGTTGGTGAGGGAGTGGAGGCGAAAGAGAGGCGAGGAAGTGCTAATTATGTAAAGACTGAAGGAGAGAAAGTGTTGATGAGGGAGTGAAGGCACGAAAGAAGAGAGGAAGCGCAGATGAGGTGAAGAACGGAGAAGAGAAAGTGTTGGTGAGGGAGTGGAGACGAGAGAGAGGCGTGGAGGTGCAGATGAGGCGAAGACGGGAAGAGAGAAAGTGCAGGTGAGGGAGTGGGTACCCCGTCTTGTGTAATACTGACGGAGGGTGTGGCAACTCTGGGTTAACTCTCCTCCACCTCACGTGAGTTGTGGTGGTGGTGGTGGTGGTGGTGGGAATGGTGGTGGTGGTAGTGAGGGTGTCGTGGCCAGGGCTTGGAGACGTTTCATTGTTTTCAGAGAGTAGGAGAGGTGAGCGCCCCTTGTGTCATTGCCTCGCCTTTTTGTTTAGATTTTAAATTATGTGTCTGTTTTTTTGAGGCAGATGGGTAGCTGAGGTTGAAAGCAACGTTGAGTTAAGCCTTGGTGGAGATGAAGTTAGAGATTGCAAGAATGATGCTTGAACGTAATATAGACCTGTCGTGCTTTTTTTTTTTAGGAAGATGAACATGCAGGGAGCACCTCGAGCTTTGGTGGAGACGGTGTTAGAGATTGCTTGAATGCGTTAGAAGCCAAGCCAGATCATATCCTAACCACGAGGGCATGTTAAACGGTGATGTTGGAGCATGACGCAGAAAAAAGAATGATCTCTTTGAAGATGAAATGCCATTTATAAGCTGAATAAAATCATCTGGAGGTAACAAGAATGAAATGGTTCAAATTTTTGCGTTATAGAAAGGAATATTATAGACTGTGTCTAATTTTCACACGTCGAGAGTCCACTCCTAAGTGCAGTACAGTATAATAAAATTATATCGCGGCGGCAGGAATAAAACATATATGCTCTCTCAAGTCCTAAGAGGGTTCAATACGCCCGTGAGTTGGAAATTAAATGAAAAATGGTAAATTAAGGCACTGTTAGATGACAGAAATACAGCGTGATGAAATCTATGCCACAACGTGTTACAAAGACTGCCTCCTCCTCCTCCTCCTCATCCTTCTTCCTGTGGCGTGTGGATAAACCTCCCCTGCGCCTCCTATGACCTTCTCTTCATCCACTGACAGTATAGGGTGTCATTTAGCACTCTTTTCACGCCGGTGTCTCTCCTTTGTCACGTGTCGCACAGTGTCACCTGCTTTCTCTCTCCCTCTTTCTCACTGAAAGGTCATGGATCAGTCGTGTGTTACAACTCGACACAACAGTAGTACCGGGGTTGAAGTAAACGGTGCGACATCAGGAAAGCGGTCGCTGAAATCGGGAATCAGCATAATTAAACCAGGAACGAGCACAGTTAAGCCGGAAATGAGGACAGTCAAGTCGGAAATTAGCACAGATAAGCTAGAAATGAGCACAGTTAAGCCGGGCATGAGCACAGTTAAGCCGGAAATGAGGACAGTTAAGCCAGAAATGAGGACAGTTAAGTCGGAAATGACCACAGTCAAGCCGGAAGTTAGCACAGTTAAGCCGCAAATTAGCACAGTTAAGTCGGAAATTAGCACAAGTAAGTCAGAAATTAGCACAGTTTGGTCAAGCATGGGCACAGTTAAGTAGGAAATGAGCACGGTTAAGCCAGAAATGCGTACAGTTAATCCGAAATGGAGTAGTGTTAAGTCGCCAATGAGGACGATAGTCAGGACTGCGCCCACCAAAGGAAACGGTGCCCATATTAAAGTCTGTACAGCCACTGGTAATCAAACGCACATAGTAAAGTCGGCAATCTGTTGAGTGAAGGGAGGAAAATGTCCACAGTTAGGTCAGGGATGTGTAGAGTGAGGTGAGGAACGTGCACAGTTAGGTAAGAGATGTATGGAATGAAATACGGAATGCGAACAGTAAAGTCAGGTATGTGTTAAGTGTGGAATGTGCACAGTTAGGTCAGAGATGTGATGAGTGAAGTGAGGAATGTGAACAGTTAGGTCAGAGATGCGCATACTGAAGTCCGAGGAATGCTCGGGGTGAAAGTAACAATATTTAGTGGCAGGACCTGACGGGGGAGGTGAAAGCACCCCATGTACCACCGATCAAATCTTTACTGCTTGATTTACAGACTCAGTTGATTGTATTCACCCGTCTGTATTCACCTTTTGCACTCACCTCCCAACACACCCTCTATCTTCCCTGTCTATACTAACCTCTTGGCACTGTCCTAGTGTAGTCACCTTCCCTCTCACCAGTAAGTATTACCTCTTGGCACTTACCTACAGCACGGAGCATCCTTCTCATCTACTAATACTCATCTATTGGGACTCTCCTTCCCACTCTACACTCCGTTCATCATAGCTACCATCTCACTAGTAAGTAATCACCTCTTGGCACTTTCCCACTGCATTCACCTTCACCTTCAAACACCTGCCCTCTCGCATGTCAGTACTCACCTCCTTTTGCACTCGTCCTCATCACGCCTTCTCTCTGACCTGAAACTTCTCACTTCTATGCACTCTCCCTCATAAACACCTTCCCCCCCATATCAAAGCACTCACCTTTAGACACACACCCTCCAAAACACCTCCCCTCTCACATCTTGTACTCACCTCTAGGCACTCTCCTTCCAGCAAACCTTCCCTGAAATTTCCTCCTCATCCATCGGGCCTAAGCGCCACATAGGATTAAGTAATTATGCGATGGTAATCTTTGCATTAACATATGAAGCTGCCTGCATGAATACCTGTGCGGGCGGTGAAGTGGGGAGCAGGAACCTCGTCTGCTTGACTCGGGGAGCAGGAACTTCGTCTGCTTGACTCTGCTGCATCCTAGTCCTCTTCCTGCCTCTGCTGTTGCCCTGTATGACCGCAAGAGTAGAGAGAACTGTTAGTCCCTTTTTATGTCTTGTGTCAGCTATACTAACCTCACGTAACTTTATCATACTCTTACACAACCTAACATACTCCAATACAACTTCACTCAAGCTAACTTAGTCCAACTTATCATCAATCCTGCCCAATACAACCTAACCTAATCAAGTCCATTTAAGGATCACCTAATGTACACTAGTATATCCTGGCTTGAGCTACTGTACTTTACCCTAACCTAGCTTATGAACTTCTAACGTAAACATCGCAAACAAAAACAAACACAATACAAGCACACAAGAGAACAGCGTACAAGCAACAAAAACGAAAGACGACTACAAGCAATCACTATTCCTCATTTCTTCCTAATGTGCAGAACGCATACACCAAACACAACGCAAACACAAAGCAGCACAGAGCAAGTGAAAGAATAACAGCACATGGCTACACGCAAACACTAACACAGAACAACAAGGGGCAGTCACAAGAAAAGCAGCAAATAACTACAAGCAACAGCACAGAGCAACTGCAAGAAAAACAGCGCATGACTACAAACCATCACTAACAGAGAATAGCAAAGAGCAGTCAGAAGAAGAACAGCAGATGACTACATGCAATCACTATGCAGGCCAAACAACACAAGGCAAAGGTTCATGTTACAGTGGCATGCTCCTTGCTGCTCCACCCACCTCACCTCCACGCCATTCATGAGGACGCCCACCCACTCGCTCCACTTAGCGTCTCCACCTGCCACTCCTCACTTACTCCACCTGTCATTCCAAGCCTGCCCCGCTCACCGCTCGCTACTTACTTCTCCCGCCAATTCCTGTCCACTCCCGCCACCCGACACCTTCCCCACCACCACTCCTTACTAACTCCTACAACTTTTTCCATCTACCCCACCTGCCACTCCTCACCTACTTTGCCTGCCATTCCAAATCTACCCCTTTACAACTCCACAGCTACTCCACACTTACTCCATCTACCACTCCTCATTTACTCCATCTGCTACTCCTCACCAACTCCACCTAAGACTCCAAACCTACTGTATCATTACTCCACGCCTACTCCACCTACCGCTCCACGCCCTACTATACTTTCACTCCTTACCACTTCACTTTACAATCCTGACGCCTCTTCTTCCAGCTCATTTCCATTTCAACTTTCTCTGCTATATCCACATTCCTCCTTTATTGCATACATAGGCTTTCACACATCCTCTCTCCTCCTTCACTCCATTTCCACTCTCTCTCTCTCTCTCTCTCTCTCTCTCTCTCTCTCTCTCTCTCTCTCTCTCTCTCTCTCCTAGAAAAATACAAAAAATCCTGTTATGATTCAGGAACATCTCTTACATCAGATTTACTCCATTAGTTTTGCATAACATTGTCAGACCCCCATTATGCCAGTCAGCATAAAGATTTCATTGCAATATATTTTTAGTTTACATGTTTTGCATTAATGCAGCTTCACCCTGGCAAGTTATATATATTTACCCCTTCATGTCTTTTTCCCTCTTCGTTTTTTCTTTACACCAACTGACCTCTCCCTCTCACATCTCTTCCCTCCCTCCAGATACCAATATCCTCCCTCCAGACACTCCCAAAACTTCTCCAGCCCTTACATATTCTCCTTCTTCCCTCCTTCATACAGCTTCCCTCCCATTTCAGTCACACGCACATTTACATTTCCACTACGTCTCCCTCTCCTAGCCCCTAACACCCCTCCGCTTCCACACATACACTTCTTTCTCCATTAGGTTACCTTTCACCTTGTCGTCTTCTTGACCCTCCTCTCTTCAGCACACTCACTCCTCCTTTCTCTACTCCCCAACATACCGCCCTTCTCCCCACATCCTCCATCCTCTCTTCAGCATACAATCCCTCTTTCCCCACACCCACACACCTTTCTCCATTACACCCTCTCATCCCTTCCTAACCCACTCTCCTTCCTCTCCCCACCACACTATTCCTCTCTCCCCACACTCTCTCTCCTCTCCAATAAACCATGCACTCTCATCATACCTTCACTCATCCTCCCACACCTATATAGCCTCTCCTCACACCTTACAACTGCTCTCCAACACACCCCACACCTTTCCTTCATCAAACCTTACACCCCCTCTTTTACACTCCCCACACCTCTCCTTCATCACACCTTACAGCCCTTCTCCAAAACTCCCCACACCTTCCCTTCATCACACCTTACATTCCCTCTCCAACATACCCCGCACCTCTCCACACCCTCCTTCCCGTGTCGGCACACCTTCCGTCCCCACCCTCCCGCTGGCCACACGTCGCCCCACCTGTAACCCAACCCACCGTTCTCCCCCTCAACATAATCACGACCTCACTTGTACGGGTGTTGGCGAGGGCGTGAAATGTGACCCGTGATTGAATGGTTATGAGAGGCAGTGGGGGGACAGGGCAGTGATATGGCGACTCCTGTAATGAACTACACACAGGCAGTCATAAATTGATTACTACGAATTTCTTGGGTGTTGTAAATACTTATTTGGAAATGTGAGTGGTTGCATTTACCTTGACTTTCATGAAATAGGTAAATAATAGATACCGGTGTGAAGTCGAAAGGTGCTGATTAGGATTCTTTATACAATACTACGCAGTTGCCAGTTCTCTATAATGTGTTTTGTATCTATGGTAGGTGTTATCTTCTTAATCCATTTTGGACGATGATTTTTCTTCTACTGAGTTCTTGCTGACCCTAAACAATTTTCAGATAAAGAAAGGGCCTTCTGTGGCGATTAGATTAAACTGGAACTTTAATATTATGACACATATTTTTAGAGCACATACGAGCCGATCAGCAATCATATTAAGAAAATGACATATTTTCGTACATTCTCATAGCTGCTCCCTTTAATGTCAGTGAGTGGTTTGTGAGGGGTGGTGTGAGTTACCCTCTCCTTCCCCACTGGTTCGGGTGATAATGATGTGAAGCCCGTCAATAGGTCACCCCAGTGGACCGGAAGTGACGGAACCACAAACGTTGCCCGCCCATGCTCACACCTGGGCTCTCTCTCTCTCTCTCTCTCTCTCTCTCTCTCTCTCTCTCTCTCTCACACACACACACACACACACACACACACACACACTAAAATGCATCTTCCCGTCATGTGTGTCAGGAAGCTGTAAATAAGACTGTTCAATGTGGCACGCTTTCTTCGCCAGCTGTCCTTCAAATGGGAAGTAAGCAGAGGGAAGAGAAAGGACACGTTTAGTAGGTCAGCGAGAGATAGAGGTCCCTGAGTTCCACTGGAGGTAGACTGAGAGTGACTGGGACTGAGTAAGGCAGGATGCGAGAATCTGATGCTCAGCTCCTTTATTACGAGGTTTCTCTCCATAGCTGTAAAAAATATCATCTGACTGTAGAAGGAATTAAATATAAAAGTTGCTACCCAAGCAAAGAGCTGATTGGTCATGTCCCTAACCCTTTTCACTATGAAGATCTTTGATTAGCTGAGCATATCTGTACCTAGGTATCCGGAATAAGCAAAGAAATCGTCGCCATAGTGAAGGAATTAATAGGTGTGCACTGACGCGACGTGGGTGGGACTACAAGGACTCGGGAAGACAGCTCAGCCTATAATTGCCCGTCAGACTGAGTTCAGGACAGTTACAACGGTGGTGACTGGAGGTAGGAAGATAGCAGTGTCAATGGTTGGTCATACTGACTTTTCTCACAAGGTAAAAATTGACGTGGTGTGGGTTGCACGACAGACAAGGGGACAAGACGATCCACATCCATGCTAGTGATACCATCTAGAGCAGTTATAGCGATGGGGACCTCGGTGGGGATTGTGCTGGTGGTACTTGGGAGGATGCTGAGAAAACGGATGGAGGTTGTGGTGCAGATGCTTGGATGGTTGATGGTATCTTGACGATGACTGTCGTGTTAGTACTGGTTAGAAGAAGGATGGTGACTGTGGTGCAGATGCACGGATGGATGATGGTAGCTCTGACGTTGATGATGTCTTGTTAGTATCGATTAGCAAAAACCACGGTGTACAGACAAGAAGACGGAAGAACTCAATTTGGTAGTGATGGTGGTAAGTGGTGATACTGAGAGGATCACATATTGTGCCTTAGCTGGTAGAAAGTGTAGTTACGTGGGTGGGTGGACAGGAACAAGGGGACGGGACGACCCACAACCGCACTACTGATATGGTCTAGAACAGTTTTGTCAGGGCAACAAAGGCCAACACTTAAGGAGAGAGAACAAACACCGCAACGACAGCAATAAGCAGCAGCAGATAGTCCTCCAAGGCTATCCCTCTATCTGCCCCTCCTTGCCCCACCTCTTTTACTAATAGCTCAAAGAAGGAATTGGTCGGACACTCCATTCTAGTTTGATCCTGGAGAGAGTGGCTGGGGACTCTGAATAAATAAACATATTAACAGGGGAAAGAATCCTGGCTTGGCGTGATGGATGAGAGCTTGTTAATTATTTTCCCGGCGCAGGCAATGGGAAGACACGACCTGCCTGCGGATCACCGACAATCACCCGAATATTTTGCTTGCGAGGCGGCTGCAGGGCACATTGATATTATTTTACTAGCGGTGGCCAGTGGTGCGTGTCCGCCTTCCGCATGACCAGCCAGATGTCAGGTGCTTGGGGGCCTCGCAAGCTCCTACATCTCTCTCCCGGTACAGTCTATAATATGTATTGTCTGGCCCGCGGGAGGGAGCTGCCCAGGCGCTTTGCCTCCCTCTGTGTGCTCCGGGTAGTGCTGAGTTAAACGAGGATGTTGGCCTGGGGATGTTTTGCAGCGAGATGTTACTAAATGAGGATGTTGGCCTGGGGCTGTTTTGCAGAGAGATGTTACTAAATGAGGATGTTGGCCTGGGGTTGTGTTAAATGAGGATGTTGGCCTG
>JAGKTI010028825.1:0-12830 GCA_018397915.1 Birgus latro | reverse complement strand
GGGTGCCAGATCCCTGATCATGTGGTTCTCCTCACAACATTCATCCAGCCAGCTCGATCTCTTATCAGTCCCCTAGCCTCATCGATTTTCAAACCAGTTTTCCTCACACACTCATCCACCATATCCCTCCACCTTCTTCTTGGCTTACCTCGTCTCCTCCCTCTTTCAGATTCGATCATATATACCTTTTTCGCCAGTCTATTGTTATCCATTCACTCCACATGACCATATCATCTCAGTACACTCTCCTCGATTCTGGTGTCCACAGACTTCCTCTCTCCACTTTTTCACGAATCACATTATTTCATATCCTATCCACTCTCTGTACTCCACATACATTCCTCAGCAGTCCCATCTCAACTGCTCTCACTCTTGACTTTTCATTTTTTTGCCACACCATGGTCTCACATCCATATGTTAAAGTTGGCACTAATACTCATTCATGCAAGCCTAGTGCAGCTACAACACTGAACCCTCTGTTTCTTATCAAGGCCTTCAGTGCACCAGCTACTTTCCTTCCTTGTGTCACTCTACTTTTCACTTCTTTCGCATATTTTCCTCTTTTTTTCTAACACTGTACTCAGGTATTTGAACTCTCTCACCAATTCCAGTCTTCATTCACTCTAACATCCCACTGGGAGTTACCTTCTCTCTCTCTCAATAACCATCACTTTACTATTTTCTACCTTTACTCTCAAGGCACGACACTCACAGACATCAGCAAAACTCTGCACTAGTCTACCAAGTTCTTGTCCGTATTTGCGGGTAGTACTGCATCATTTACATACAACAAATTTGAGATATTCCATCCATCACCATTCATTACCAATGCCATCCCCCTCTCCTTTATTCGTGTTTTTACTTCTCTCATCGCTCCATCTATATATACATTGAACAACCATGGGGCCATCACACAACCTCGCCGCACGCCCACACCGATCGTGAACTATTCACTTAGATGCCCATTAATCCTTACACATGCTTCTCTACCATCATGAAAACTCTTGAGGGCACCTAGCAGCTTATCATCTACACCGTACATGCGGAAAACCTTCCACAGTACTTCTCTGTTTACTATGTCATATGCTTTTTCCAGATCCATGAATGCCATAAACACCTTGTAGTCCTTTTCACAATGTATTGAGAAAAATAACATTTTTAATTTAATTTTCTATTTACTACAACTGTCTGCCACCAATATGTGATGAGAAAAAATAGATAATTTTAAAATAGAATAAGCCACCAGCCTTGTGATGGGTAAACTGGACTGTCTAAGAAGATTTAGAATTAGTATTACATTTGCTTGGGATCAGGGTAGCGATTAGCCTGAGCAGCCGTAGGCCTGTAACAGGATGGGGATAAGTGTGGACATTGATACTTACTGCATATATCATGAGAATCTCGGTCCACTGGATTTCGGCCGGAATGAGTAGTCTCCTCTTCACTAGTTCTCACCTCTGTGTGAATTACTTCAGTACAATCTCAACAAAAATATTATACCATTATTACCAACAAGCCATGTACAATCTTCATGAGCAGGAGAAGGAAGAAGACCAGTATGAACGCGGGATTACATGGATTTTTATTACACACTCCAAAAACTCAAATAAAATGCAAGAATGGAAAAGAATTTCAATAGTGACTGGTTCACACTTGGTTGGACAAATATTATATGACACCACTTTGTTAGGGACAAGTCTGATCAGGTATTAACATTCTAAATATACCAGAAAATCATTTCAATTACAATCAACACACCACCCTCTGGGTGTACTCTTGATAAACCATGTTATAAACCTTTAATACCATCCTTCATTGACATAAAGGTTCTCTTCCAAGATATAACGGGGCATGGGTATGACCACGGGGTGATAAACAAACACCATTTTAAATTTCGGCCCCCTGCTTAAACAGATATATAAGAATAGTCATTCTATTAAAAAAAAAAAAATTCTGATATGAAAGTTGACTATAGGCTGATGCCAGTGGAAAGGTTACTCAAGTCACAGTTAATACTCAAAAACAGAGATCAAGCATTTCACAATCCTCAACAAAAGAAAAACATACTTCCAGTAACCTGTTATTCACTTTACGGATTCACCTTATATAAATGAGAGAGATACCTTATATATATATATATAACTGAGAGAAATATACCTTACATATGACTGAGATATATATACCTTCCCTTTTCCTCACATTTCAAAATAATGACGAAACTGAAAGAATAGTACAGTGCCACAATCTTTACCAGAACATTCTCTAAATTTGAAAGTTTCTCACTCAACGGTCCAAACGGCTGGTTAACACCCGTGTATATTCTCACTTAGTATTTTCTTTTTCATGTAGGTTGGGACCCAAAACAATTTACAAAGTTGGTTTGATAATCAAAGCCTCACTTAACTTCTCAAAACTGAGTGTGAGTCGGCGTCTGGGAGTTATATGGGGAGCACGTGTTACCCACCATTGCTGGTGCAAGACCCAGCATTTTGCCATGGCTAACCTCCAACACAGAAATCCTGTTGTCCTCCGACCCAGCATTAATTAGCGACCCAGCTAAACTAGGACACTCTCCATCTCCAAACTCTTCAGCAAACTCGCAGGACACTCCCCATCTCTAAACCCCTCAGCACGAAGGGGAAGAAATATAAACATCTCTCGAAAACACGTCCGCTTTCCACCACGGATCAGACTCAACTCTCGTCCTCGACCAGGGTGCAGAGTTGCCAACTGAAAATTTAGCATGGCGCTAGATTCACCCTCAAAAAGCGCTAAAAAAAAGCGCTAAACTCACCAGGACACATGTAACATAACATATTAAGAATTTTTCACGTCTCTAAGGAAAATAATACGCAAATGAATATCTTTAAACCAGACTACTTACCATTACTCTAAATCTGCCAACTCTCAATCACCAATTTCATCTTCGCTGTACAGAGTAGCTTCATCTTTAGATGTTCCTGGTTGCTGCTTTGTTGATTCCGATTCGTATGCTCTCAAGGTACCAATTTTCTTTAGTACTTCCTCAGGCAATTTGTAGTTATGACATGAAGATCCATGTCGTTTTAGCCCATATCTAATTGTTAATATTGCATTTAAACTTTTGAGATTCAACCTGTTTCTAAGTTTGGATTTCACTACTTTCATGTGACTGAACACTCGTTCGACATCAGCATTTGAGTGAGGTAAGCTAAGTAATGTCAAAGCCAAGTCTGAAAGGTCACAAAAAGGATTTTCTCCCGATGCATCTCGGTAAGAAGCAATTTCTGCCCAGAGGTCTAGGGTGTTTGAGGTATGATTCCATGATATGTAGTGAAGTTTTTTCCATTGGAAATCTATGGGTGTCAAAATTTCTTCACTAGTAACAAACATCCGTGCTAGTTCTAGTATTCCAGGCTTGATTTGGTTTAGACATTCATTTACACTCAGCACTGACATTTTCTTTAGCACTTCAACATTATCTGGTAAGCGTTGGCGAAGCTGTTGTGTAAGTTCTAAGACAAACTGTATGCATCTTTCACGAATTTCCCTTTCCTGGGGAAATTTGCACTGCTTCATTTCTTTTCCAAATTCATACCCTAAGTAGGGATGGGGATCTAAGTAGTTCTGCAACGATTCACCTAGTTTTAGTTTCCTTCCAGGAATTACAATCTTTGCGGTAATAGAATCCACAAGAGAAACAAGGTCATTAAGCAATTTAGTTCGATCTTGTACCTCCGACTCAAACTCAGACTTAACTTCTCCCAGGATGTGCTTCAGAAAAATTAGAAATACATAGTTCTTCTTGTCATCAAACATTTCGTAAAGAAGTTGAGCCGTGAAACAGCGTTCATCTATTCTTGCGATCTCAAAATGAATCTTAAGTTCATCCCATTGCTGCAAAATTCTGACAATGGCTGACACAATGGACATCCAGCGTGTTTGGCTTAGCTGTATTAGCTTCAGAGGAGCCTGGCCATCATTTATCCCAGAAAACAATTCCTTGTACTTAGCTTGTCGAACTGCCGAGTGAGAAAACCAATTATACGTTTCCCTATCATGAAATCTAAATTCCTAGGGAGGTACTCGGCTGCAGCATGAGATACCGTAAGCTGTAACGAATGACAAATGCACCTGATTAATTTCAAATCGGGAACCTCACATTTCAGTTTAGCATATACACCATTTTTGATACCCGTCATGACAGATGCATTGTCAGTTCCGATAGCAATTAATCTTTGCTGTACCCATGATTTTGCAAACATTTCTTCACAGCATCACATATTCCGTCCGCATCACATGCAGTCAGTTGGACGAGATCTAAAAAAGTAACTACAATCCTTCTCTTACTCTCAGAATAGTACCTTATCACAATGCCCAAAAGTTTCGTAACAGATATATCGTTATTTTCATCAATTAACAGGCTGAATTTCCTGTCACCTATATCAGCTTTCAGGTCACCACTGAAATGGGGGGCTAGCACATTGCATACAATAGCATTACACTTCGACCTCTTCAGTCTGAGGTTTTTGCATGCCTTGCTATCTTTGAAGCATGATTTGCAAAGCTCACTTAAGTGATCTACCACACGTAATGAGCAATGTTCGGCTACGAAAAGCGACACACAACCCTCAGTTTCTCGTACATCGTTACTTACTGATTCAAAATTAATGAAAGTTTGTCGTTCGCCACTGAACGGTTCTTCTGCTTTTTTGTGTTTTGTTGTATTTCTGTGTCTCTCAATATCACTTAATTTAGCTGACAGTGGACAATGACAGTATTTACAGAGACACTTCGTTTCATCTCCCTCAATTTTCATCAACCACTTTTCATACTTGGGGTTACTTAGCCACTCTTTTCTAAAATGTGTGTATTTCTTGCTCATTTTAAATATTTGAGTGGTGCACACCGCAGGGGAACGAACAACGTACTTAATTAGTATAATTACTACTGTTACTATGTAGCCTACTCCCCTTCGATAACCGAGACAGTCACAGTCTCCCGCACGGTATCCACGGTTGTATGGGTGGACGGGAACTGAACCGGACAAAGTCAAGCCTCAAGGGAGTCTAAAGGCACGTCCACAAACTGCACAGGAACCGCACCCGTCAAAACTTCAAAAGTAGTGTCGTCTCTGATATTATTGCTTCTTTTTCATTAATATCAAAGTAAAATATCAAAATAATAATTACCTAAGAGTCAGGACACGCTGACGACCGGAAAACATGGAAAAGGCACCAAAATTGGAGCTAGAATAGGTAAAAAGCGCTAAAAATGCGCCAAGGCGCGATACACGAAAAAAGGCGCTAAACATGATGAAAAAGCGCTAGATCTAGCGCGAAAATCGCTAAGTTGGCAACTATGCCAGGGTGACCAGATTTCTCTAGCGGGAATATGCTAGACAGCAGCTGAAATTATGCTAGATTGGCAAAAATAATGCTAAATCTTTTGTTGCTCATAATACGTTCGGTTTCTGTTATATTTTATTTTGGCAAGCTTTGCAGGGGCAGTTTTTAGTGAGAGGGACAGAAACAACTACTCAATAATCTGCTAAGCGCTGGAGAGACAGTCTGTAGCGACAGGATTAGAAAAAGTCTCCACTCATTCTTTCACAACCTGATGTCTGTCTCTAAGCTGAATACAGTCATTTTGGATATGCCAAAATAAAATTTGAAAACATAATTAGGCCGAAGGGGGTTCATGAACTTGAAAAAATGTAATTAACTCCAGCTTCTTTGACTGAACATGCACTAGAGCTCCTCTTTTTCTTCGGCTGATTAAGCTTATTTATTTATTTATTTATTTATTTTTTTACATGATGCTGATGCAAACTATGTTAATGTTAATACCATATATTTAACATATAAAGAGAATTCCGGAATAAAGTGTTAATCCCAAAAAGGCTAGGGAAGAATAAGAGCACTAAAAAAAATCTGCTAGGTAATACATTTCGAAATCTGTGTCCGCTGTGACGTACAAATAGTGATTTTTCAGACTATTTTATTAAATCAACTTTTATTTTTCTTATTTCTAAAATCATTCCTTATTTTCTACATCACTACGGATGAAATATACTTATGGGCTTTGCTGATGAAATCTGCACCTACTGATGGACGTACACATTCCCCCTGGCATGTATATACTGTGACCGCTTCACCCGGTATTCTCAGGGTTTGCAAACGTGCTACTGCCGCGAGCGACTTCTGTCAGAGATCCCGGAGCAGTGACGTACGTGATGTCCTTGGCATATGGGCCTTGTTCCACACCCATAAGGGAGCAAATGGTGTCTGAGGATCAAGGAAAATCATTTAAATACACTGACTGTTTGCTTTGCATGTTTTGGCAAAAAGCTTCATATACGATTGATGACAGACTGAATATCGGTGTATGAAGCTGACTGTGTGTTGTGTGGTCAAATCCTCTTGGAGAATACAGTAATAGCATCCAAACATCTGATACTTCATTCTTTCTAAAGCACTATGCCTACATCTTTGCTTCATAGCCACTCACTCATATCTCTGCCAAGAATGGCGCTGAAGGGAAGCCTAGACGTGGTAGCGTTGTAACTCTGGGTGGAGTAAATGTGGCGTCGCCTAGGGAGTCACACCTCATACTTCCAAGCACCTTGCCATGGGAAGGACCCTGGACCAACCCTGGTGAGACGCTGCTTACCACAAGAGGTTGGCCGTTCGCTTCGTGGTGTATGTACCGAACTGCCCCATAGAAGCAGTTGCTTACCTGCGGTCGCTGGGTCTGCTTAGCCAGAGAGACTGTGGCTAAGCAACAACAACAGCAACAACTGCCAAGAATATTATGACAGTGGTCTTTGTTTGCTACTCACCTGCAAACGAGAACCTCTGAGCCAGTTTGCTCAGGCTGAGCGCTGGGCACCGTACACGAGCGGAAGCCGTGTAGTTGGCTGACGAAGGTGGTGATGGTGGGTACTGAGGCTGGCATTCTGTGGGGTGGCCGGCCGGCATCCACACCATCTGCTGACACACTGACACATACCAGGCACCAGGCTCTCACTCCGACACCAACCCACATGATGGAACTGAAATAAAAGCCTTATTACTAAAACTGAGTGCACGATAGTGTGACCAAGCCTCGAGTTTTTACTATCACTTATGGAACACCTGTAGTAGTAGTTGCAACCCCAGGCTTAAGTGCTTAACTGAAGGTGAACCCAGTGAACTGCAGACCAATGCTGCTCTTCTTCTGCAGGTCTCCATCCTCCTATAAGGGGACAGGGAGGGGACTGAGGGACGTTTGTATAACCGAGCAAATTCACCGTCCGATCATATCGGTGCCACCACTTGAAGGCGTCCCTCTTCAGCGCCATGAAACACCTGTAATTGGTATAAATGATTAGCCTGCATCCCACATCACTGAGATTAGTCAGCAAAGATATGGTATGTTTAGACATATTCTCTCATAATCACTTGCTTCAGAAATTATCACAAAAAGTTCTTTGTTTTTTTTGGACAATTTTTTCTGGTTAGGGGAGATTTTTTGATAGGTTAAATTTTACCTTAACGTGGTCAGCACAAGGTATCTCTTTAGTAGAATGAAATCGTCTGAAGGAAAATACATTGTAAAAAGTCGTCGTTGCACTGAAGGGACTAAATCAGGGCGAACTAGAATTGCTAACATACAGTTTTCTAGTAGCAGGAAGACAGGCAGCGCTGAGGTCTTGCTAGCGAGTGCACGGGTGACTCACAACAAACTAAAGCTACTAGACACAGGCATATGCACATCTGATACGCTCTTCTGCTCCATTAGTCTCTCCAAAAGGCCTCCCCTTCATGACTGTCGCCGCCCTACACTACCACCACCATCCTGTCACCATCCCTACCACCCTGTCACCATCCTGACTACCCTATCGTCATCCCAGTATCACTGTTATCCTTCTGCACACCAGTTTTGTCATCATGCTGTAATGCCATATTTCTTGCATATGATATAAGTAGTATAAGAGTAATATAAGTTATTATAAGTATAGTGTAAGTATATTATATATGTAATTTACGTTAGGCTATGTTGATGTAAGAATAATTCTGGACCCTGTTAAGATGGTGTAATGTGTGGGAAGTGGACTTTGTAATTCATTTATGTGCTTGATTTTAGTTAAAGTGTAGTAGGACAGAATTATTGTTAATGTGGACCGTGTGGAGAGTTGCACGTCCAAATTCGTGTCTAGTTTCGATAAAGAGGCGTAGAAAGTTAATTCGAGACTTAAATTAGCGATGAGTCGTATTTACACCTGGAATTCAGAATTTTGTAGTTGAGTTTGTTTTTATCATCCTGTTGTACTAAGTAATAATGTCTAAGAACTTAGGTAAAGTCTGATTATTGATTATCGTCATTGTTAGCCGCGAAATTAATTTATTTTTCACAGACACCAGAGCTTGTAGGCCATTGCCGGCGCGAGACAAAGAGAGATTGTGTCGATGCGTGTCTTTAAGGCATCGGTTTTAAAATTGTTAGACTTATGTTATTGCCACAAAATTTAAATCATCATAAGTCATTTTGTATAAGCAGAGGACTGTGTAAACTCCTTGTTGCAAAATTCCTGGACGATGATATAACAAGTTGACTGTAGAATAATTGGTCGAAGTCAGAACGGGTAGTAGAACGTTGCGGGTTTTAGCGGGAGCGTCCTGGCTCCTGTTTAAGGCGCGTCACTTCTGAGTGGAGCTTCATGGAGGATTGACGGTCTGCAGGTAATGTTCCCGAGTTATTCACGGTATTTCTCCCCCATACGTCATCATGATTAGTTGTCATTCCAACTATATATAAAGTAAGTTGTCTGATAATATTTTGTCAATGCCATTATGTGACTTCTGAGTGGAGCTTCATGGAGGATGGGCGGTCCGCAGATGTAGTTTGGTGTCACAGTTTGGTATCACAGAGTCCAGTGCTTCCAGTGCGTCGAGTCTCACAGCCTCTAGTGCCAAAAGCCCTTACACGTTTCCACTTAGTTCCTTTCAATTCACAGTGTCGATAATGTTGTCGAATGGTCCACTAGTAAGCTTTATATTCATGTAGTGTAATATTTTGGTTATAAGTGAGTGAGAAGCGGAGTGTTGTATTACTACGTCATGCGGAGCGCTGTGAGCGCTGAGTTTGCAAATTGTATTATTCTTGGGCTCATGATTAATTACCTAGATATGTTATGTGGTGCAAACCCATGTAAAATAGGGAAGATTTCTTTAAAAGTAAACTGTGTAACACGTTGTAAACTGGGTATCACTATGAGTCCTTTTGAGACCGTGGATTATGTGAGTTTCCCCTATTGTTGTAATTTTCTATATCACAGTCGAGTTGAGTGAATTCTTATGTACGTGTGTTTTTGTATCGGGCGAGTAGTTCTTCTGTGAGCAGATTAATCAACATCCTGTTGGATGTAAAGCCCAAGGTTCTGCTGTAATGGTACACACTTGAATAATTTCTTTGCACTGTGATATATGAGTCAGGTGATTTGTAAACTGTGGAGAAGAGAGCTCCCATCCTCTCGGATATTTTGGTGTATTGGAGACAATTACTTTACTAAGCTCCAGTAATTAATTCTTGTTCGTTATTCTGTTCAGTCTGTGTAATTTAAGGTTAGCAATATAGATAAGTATACTTTTCACATGAGTTTGGTATAAATCCTTGGGGGAGTAATTCATGAGAACGAGTGGCCCACAAGGCATGTTTCATCTATAAAATCCACGCTCTCATATATTATACTCACGCTACCCTGTTACTGCCTAGGCCTCGTTGTCCCCTCTTCCATCGTACGGGACTAATATCCTTAATATATATATATATATATATATATATATGTTTTTTCCCGGCAACTGCTGAGTGGTGGCAGCATACCTAATTATTTCATTTATTACACGAGGCCTTCTTAATAACTCTAAGATATCTTCTTTATAACGCAGATAGCAAAAAATTCTGTTGTTACACTGGTGTTCACATCGGTGGAATATTAATTTAACTTCATTTTGAAGGGAACTCAAACTTCTCTCATTACACTGGTGCTGCAGCGGTGTGATAATTCAAATTCTCAGAGTGCTAAAATTTTGAGCACCACACTGGTGTTACAGCAGTGGAATATTCTTTTGGAGGGTGAACTTAAAATTTCCTGCGTTACAATGCAACCATACCTACCTTTAATACACCTTGTCACCATCCTTGCATCACTGTCCCCGTTATACGAGTTTATAACCAATTTTGCCACGATGCAACCTCAGCTACCTTTTATACACCCTGTCACCGTCCCCTACATCACTGTCACCACTATACCGACCTACTTGTTCTCGCCATACAACTGCACCTACCATTTGCCATGCCCGCACCACCATTACCATTACATATCACCTGTTTTATCACAATGCAAGCACATCTGCCTTTTGCATGTTCTGTTATCATGAACATCAGCGTTTCTACATTCTGCTACCAGCACCACATTTCTTTTACACCGTCATCAACAAAATTACCCTTTATATATATCGTCATCAGCTGTTGAGGTCCACTGCAGGACCGGCCTATCCCTACCGAAGCAGGAATGACACAAGCCAAGTATCTCTACCCAGTGGCTTAGGCTGTCTGGCAGAGACTGTATGTAGGGTGAGATGTGCTTGTGAGAGTAACTGTTGTGTTGTAGTGGCTTTGGATGTGTGTGTAGTAAGTGAAACAAGTGTTATCGGCTCGCCTTAAGCCGACTGCGTGCAAGCATACTAGTACGCGACACTGGTTCAACCACAGCATCCCTTGTGTCCGCCACAGTGGTCAGTGGCTTGGTGAATGCTTCCCAAAGTTTTTACAACTTTGGTCTGAGGCGAACCCGCGCCCACCAGTGTGCGAGACGCAGACTCTGCCACTGTACCACAGAGACCCTATATATATATATATATATATATATATATATATATATAGAGAGAGAGAGAGAGAGAGAGAGAGAGAGAGAGAGAGAGAGAGAGAGAAATCCTGTCACAGTTCAAGCTACATCATGATAATAAACCAAAGCTTCTCAAAACAGAGGCATATTTCAGTGCAGCTGGCCTTATTTAATGCTTGTAGTCCTACTTACCAGACTCGTTTCTGCGTATATTTCTAGTTTTCTGACTAAACGTGATGCATAATATTATTCATCGAACCTTTTCATGAGGTAAATGCTGTTTCAACATTAACTTCTTTCGGTGCAGCGAGACGTACCATTGTACATCCGTCGTAGCTATATACTGTAGTTTCAGAGGAGCAGATGTAAGGATGGTACTTTGACTGAATGAATTTATTTGATGTTTTCTGATTACTGATTACTACCGAGGAAGAAATCCTAGATTTATTAAAGAGGGCCTCGTTAATTGATTACCACTAGGAAGAATTACTAACAGGTAGAGGTAGAATTAATTTGGTATGCTACCACCACCCAGCGATTGCCAGGGGAAAAAAAAAAGTTATTAGTCCCGTACAGTGAAAGAGGGGACAATGAGGCCTAGGAACAGTAATCAGGGTNGGGCCACTCGATCTCACAATCAACTTCCCAGAGGAATTTAGACCAAACACATACGAAAAATTTAATTAACTATATTACTATCCTTAATATACATAAAATAAAATTAACCTTCAAACAAGAAAAAGTAACTAGAACATAGTAATTCAGTCTCTGATTCCACCAGATAACCGGAGAGAATTAATACTCTCTTCTCCACAGATTATAAATCAACTGACTCACATATCACGATACTGAAGTAATTATACGAGAGAATACCACCACTGAAGTACCTTGGGCTTTACACTCAAGAAGATGTTGATTATACTGCTCACAGAAGAATTACTCGCCCGATACATAACATACATACATTAAGAATACACTCAACTCGACCTCTTAACTCAACATGAGGTACACAAGTGAAAAAGAAAATTACTAACTCAGAAGAGACTTGCATAAAGCACGGTCTCAAAAGGACTCGTAGTATTTCCCAGGCTTACAACTTGACACCAAGGATTACTCAAGACATACATTATTCACCCCTATTTTCCATGGGTTTACACAATATGCCATATGTATGTAAATTATCAGATACCCAAGAATAATTTAATATATAATATCACAGCGCTTGCAATACCCTGCATGTTAGAGAAATACAACACTCCGTAACTCACTCGCTTTTAACCAGGATATTTCACTTTCAGAATAAAGGCTTTACTAAGTGGACCATACGACATCATAATCAACAACTATGTATAAGAAATGAACTAAGTGGAACTGTGTAAGGGCTTTGGCAAATTAAGACTGCGAGACTTTTCGCATACGGCAACCCGACCTCCTCATGACGCCACACCAATCTGTGGATATGTCCTTCCTCCATGAAATATCAGCTCGAAGCGAGGGCCTAGCGGCAAGGACGTCCCGGGAATCCCGCGGTGTTCTTACAAACGGTTTTGGCTTCGACTTTTTACTCTATAGTTAACTTATTATACAATCATCCAGGAACTTGCAACAAGGAATTTTCACTCTCCTCTACTTAGACAAAATTATTTATGATGATTTAAATTTTGTGGCAATAACATGGGTCTAGCAGTTTAAACGATACCTAAACTCACGCGTTGACATAATTAATACCAGGCGTCGTCTTTGTCTGCCTACATGATCTAGTGACTGAAAAAATAAATTAATATCGCGGCTAACAATGACCATAATCAATAATCAGACTTTACCTAAGCTCATAGACATTATTATTTAGTACAACAAGATGATAAACACAAACTCAACTACAAAATTCTGAATTCCAAGTGTAAATGCAACTCATTACGAATTTTAATCTCGAATCAACTTTCTTCGCCTCTTTATCAAAAAC
>JAGKTI010028824.1:0-12831 GCA_018397915.1 Birgus latro | reverse complement strand
TCCTCTTCCTTCCTCTCAGTTGCAATACTTTCCTCTTCCTTCCTCTCTTTTGCATCACTTTCTTCTTCCTTCCTTCTAGACATTCCTGCTTCTTCACTTTTATTGTGTGTATTATCAAATGAACTTTTTCTTATCGCTTGCTCCTTCCTCTTTTCCTCCCTCCTCTTACATCCTTCCTTCTTTTCTTCCCTCCTCTTGCATCCTACCTTATTTTCTTCCCTCCTCTTGCATCCTCCCTTCCTTCCTAGTTGACGTAGCATCTGTTTACACCACATCCCTTCTCACCATGCCCACATTTCTTCTCTTTCATCCCATAGAATCTTAAAAAAATCTAAAAAGAATCATTTAACACCACACGGGCTTCTGACCTCTGCTGCATTCATTTCCCTCCAGTTTTTGTAGTTAGGATTCAGGCACTTTTTTTTTTGCTCTGTCTTCCATTTCATAGCATGGGAGATACAATACTCAGCTGAAATCTCCTGTTGTTCTGCTAATCTGCTAACTTTAATTTTCTTTTCTGTAGCTTGGGAGACAATGTATAGTCCAGCCCTCCTCTCTAGGATTTCCTTTCAGTAGCATAGGAGACAGTTAAAATCTCTGTACCCATCTCCTTACCCACATTTTCCTCTCCACAGTGTACCTTTTGATCTCCTCATCCCAATTTCTCATACCGAATATAGAGGATACTTAGCTAAAATCTCCTGTCATCCATTTTCTTTTCAGTAGCTAAAATCTCGTATCCATCTCTGTACCCACAATATCCTCTCCACAGTGTACCTTTTGATCTCCTTATCCCAATTTCTCCTCCAGAATGTAGAGGATACTTAGCTAAAATCTCCTATCATCCATTTTCTTTTCTGTAGCATAGGAGGTACTTAACTAAAAATCTTTTAATCAGCTTTTCTTTTCCATAGCAGAGTAGGGGTGCTTAGTGTAGGAGATATTTAACTATAATCCACCCCTCTCGTCTCCAGAATCTCACTTTCTTAGCTAAATTTCCTGACCCTGTTTTCTTTTTTTGTAGTGTAGGAGAGACTAAGCGATACTCCATCCCTCTCCCGTGCATGACCAAGCATTCCGAGCAACACTTAGTGCGACCTAGTACAAAGCATAGATGCAGCCGTGAGAGAGAGTGTGAAATAGAGAGAGAGAAAGGGAGAAAGAAAGAAAGAGGGAGAGAGGGATTGCAGTTATTCATGTGTTGTATGGCTGAGATATTTGAACATTTGGGTTAAGGTCAGGAATATTTTTGGATTAGCAGATTTAACACTCGTGGGATCATCTCGTAATAGTTTAATCCCAGAATTCCCTTATAATTATTTACTCGTACAGTTATAAGCCCAACAAATGACCAGAAATTTCAAAATGTCGATTGGTGCACTGAAATTTCAAAATGTCGATTGGTGCACTGAAATTTCAAGATGCTGATTGGTGCACTGAAATTTCAAAATGTTGATTGGTGCACTGAAATTTCAGAATGTAGATTGGTGCACTGAAATTTCAGAATGTCATTTGGTGCACTGAAATTTCAAAATGCCGATTGGTGCACTGAAATTTCAAAATGCTGATTGGTCCACTGAAATTTCAGAATGCCGATTGGTGCACTGTGCCTAATGAGTTTCTATCCAGCTATGATTTTCTGGGTCTAGGAAGCTCCCTAACACATCTTCCTAAGTGATTTATTTTGCTTATTAAATCATACTCTCCTTTGGTGTGCTGTTTAAATCAGTCTGGTATTGCCATCCTCCACACAAAGTACAAGTACAAAAGGACATTAACCAACCCGAACCAAAAATAAATTGTTAAGGAAAAGGTGCCAGTGACCTTCATTGACTAATCATAACCAAAAATAAATTGCTAATGAAAAGGTTCTAGGGAGGTTCCTTAACCGATAAGAAAATGAGCCAAGATGTTACGCATGCTCTTAAGTTGATGGGATTTAATATTGATGAGTCTAGGCCCAGGAGTGCAGTGAGACAAAAACAGTAATAAAATTTGAAATAATTGGCCAGAAACTTTTTAAAAATCAGTAGAAATCACCCTGGTATTTCCAGATCATTAAAAGTCTGCTTAAAAATCAAAATAAACTATCACTTTAATGCCTCAGATCCCAAGGGTGTTAATACAGTGTTGTGTAGAGGCTTGGGAAGAATTTCAGAAGAGCTGGTAATGTGAGAAAATTGTAGTGTTGGTTGGTTAGGCTGTAATTTTTTCCTTGGTGTGTAGGGACCTCAGAAAGGGACACCGTATTGTAATTTCAGAGATGGAAAAAGCTGTATGTGTTAGTTTATTAGGCTGTGATTTTTTTTTTCACCCCTAGTTGTGTAGAATTTGAAAATGGATCATTTCAGAAGAGATACAGAAAAGGTTACAGGTGGAGATGTAAAAATGTGTTTGTATGATTGGGCATTGATTGTTTTCTTAGTCGTGTAGATGCCAGAAAAGACGTTGCTTTGAGAAGGGAGAAGTAAGACTGTAAGAGATTGGAAATATGTTAGTATGATTATACATTGATTGTTTTCTTAGCTGTTAGATGTCAGAAAAGATATTAAAAAAAAAATTGCTTGAGAAGGGATGGACATAAATTGTATATGTCAGAAAAGATCAAAAGGAATTGTTTGAGGAAGGATGGACATACGATTATAAAAGATTTGAAAAATGTTGTTAGGTATTTATTGTTTGAGAAGAGATGGAAGTAAGGTAGAGATCTGAAATGTGTTAATGTCATTAAGTATTTATTTTATTCCTAGTTGGTTGTCTCATACCACAGAATTGTCAGATTCTCCAGAACACAGGTATTAGAAAAGTGTGATAAGTGTAAAAATATTTTGTTAATTCTGTAAGTACAGTATAATTTGCCTTCTCTTCCAGATTCATTCTTCCGAACTGAGGTAATGATTTCTTCCGTAATATTTGAGATTAAGAATGTAGTGTTTTATTGTGTAAGGTACATCCAGCAGGAGAGGCAAACCTACCCTGTGCCAAACTGAGTAGACAGATATTAACAGATAAAAACATGTAAACAGATAAAAACAGATGTAAACACATAAAAACAGATAATAATATGTAAACATGAAAATAGATGTAAACAGATAAAAACATGTAAACAAATGACATGTAAACAGTAACAGATGTAAACATGAAAACAGATACTGTATAAACAGATAAAAACAAGTAAAAACAGACATACAGCATACTTAAGCACAGATATTATGGTCAGATGTACATAGAGAGTTGTGTAATGAACCTGTAGATATTGTGTATTCATTTTATCTTATTATTTACTATTATTATTATTATTATTATCATTAATATTGTTATTGTTGTTATTTACTTATTTATTTTTTGCTTGTCAGGAAAATAAAACACCAGGTAGCAACTGAAGCAGCTAAATATTTGTCAAAGAAAATTCAAACAGTTATAAGCAGATATAGAGTAAAATATAGTAATATGCCCAGTGTTTATAAAAAGAATATTAAGTTTGATCATTCAGACTACATACTATAAATTCTGAGCTGTAATTTTGTCTGCCAAAGTGTGAGGATCAAGTGCCAAAGTATATGTACTGATGCCAAAGATATGACAGGCTATACTCCTCTTACTCCTACCTGGCCTAAAACTGACACCTCAATCTTCAGTTCAAGCAATAGCAGAAGATTACCACGATGTTATGATGCTAATCACAAATAAGTGCCATGGAAAGGGTGTAGAGCTGTAGCATTGTCTCTTTCTGCCGGTGAGCTGTGTGAAATAAGCTTAAAAAAAAAAGACGGAAATCAGGGCCAAGTTAGAGTGAAAAGAGTATAGGCCATCCCGCCTGTGTTATTATCTGCTTCCTCTTTTATGCTGTGTGCCAGCCGCTTGACAGACAATACAATATATTATGAATGAAAAATGTACGAAGTGTGTATAATATTGTGCTAAATTGTAGAGAATGCTAGAGCTGGTAGGTAGAGCATATGTGGTAGTATTTAAGTTATATATGATAGTATTTTGTTCGTTTGACCTTAATGGGCACGTTGAGTAGCAAACAGCAAGAAACATTACGATATTGTGTTGGGTTATTGTGAGTGCTGGATTGTGCTAAGTTATAGAGAATGCTAGAGTTGTTAGGTAGGTTGTGTGTGGTAGTACTGTGTTAGTATTTCATTCATTCGACCCTAATGGATATGTAGTAAACAGCAAGACACATTATCCTATTGCGTTGGGTTAATAGTGAGTGTTGGAAGTGTTTTGTAGAGGGGTAGTGAGGGGTTGTTATTTAGCAAGGTCTCCAGTGAATAGTCATATCAGTATTTTTAACGGGAACTTGATTTTGAGATGTCTTTGGTTTTGGCATGAAGGAAGTATGGGATTTGAGATGTCTTTTGTTTTGGTATGGAGGAAGTGTGGGATTTAGGGATTTTACTGGTTTTGGTATGAAGGAAGTATGAGATTTCGAGATTTTACTGGTTTTGGCATGATGGAAGTATGGGATTTTGAGATATTACTGGTTTTGGTACGAAGGAAGTGTGAACACATCTGTTAAATGGAACTAGAGTGAGCTGGTTAAAGGATGGAAGGAAATTTTTATATACCATACATTATTTGTAAGAATTGGAGTAAAGATTTTGCAATACTTGGATGGTATGGGTTGATGATGATGGTGGTGGTGGTGTGTTGGTGGTGATGATGATGATGATGATGATGGTGGTGGTCTTGTGTGAAGGAAGTGTGAAGAGTATGTGTGAACTGAGGTGCAAGTAATATACTTTTAGGAATCACAAGAATGGATTGTGTTGGAAAGGTAAGGCATTCATGAACAGAAGAAATGGTACAAAAAAGAAACTTGCTGATAAGTGATAAGAAAAAGGAAGGAGAGATAAGAGTGAAAAGAAAAAGGAAGGAGAGATTAGAGTGAGGAAGAAAGAAGAAGGACAGATTAGAGTGAGAAAGCAAGAGGGAAGGACAGATTAGAGTGAGGAAAGAAACAGGAAGAACATTTTAGAGTAAGAGCTGTGATATGCCAGCAAGGAAGGAAACTAAATGGTTGCTTAGTGAGAAAGACATGAGATTAAAAATATAAATACCTGTAATAAATGAAACTGACAATAAAGAAAGATAAGAGTAAAGACTGAGATAATAGTCAAGACTGATGTGCCAATAGGAAAAGAATCTCGTAGACAAGTGATGCTTGAAGTTGGACGATTTACTGAACAGGTGAATGCTGAGTAGATAGAAACGTGAAAAATAATCCCAAAGATGTACAGGTAGTGTGTCATGAGTGAGGATGGAACCAGTGTCTGTTCGGAGAGAAACGGCAGTGTGACAGTAAGTGGCCGCAATAATAACAATAATATCGTAGTTTGCCCTCATCCTCGACCTCCTCCTGCTTTCACTAGCCTCATAGTCAAAGCCAACCCTAGAGTTGTAGTTAGACAGAGCGTGCTGAAAACCCTGCTGTGTTTATAGTCAGGATAGCACTACCATTTGGCTCTTTCTCCCCTTATTTCACTCATTGTAACACTGGGTATGCAGTGTTTGTGTCAGTGAAAGTGGTGAAGGATTAGCCAACATGGTGAGTTGTCTAGCATCGTATACAGCAGGGTTTTTGCAGCACACGAGAGGCCGCACAGTCACCCCGGGAGACACCATCAGCCAACGTCCAGTATCTACTTATTACCATTAAGCTGTAGGTCAGAGTCAAGCTGTAGCGTCTGTACTTAAATAAGTGCGTACCTTACAGTTGGTTCTCATTTAAAGTTGCTTCTTTGTATATTTTATTGTTAAGTTGCTGGTGCAGGATGCCTTCATGCAGTAGCACTGATGTAACTGAACAACAGAGCTGCCCATTTATAGGAACATCACTCAGCTCTGTCCAATCCCATGAAGGAGATTGTTGGACTGCAGTGCATTGGGCTGTGTTTAGGTGTGCCTGGGGCTGCAGCAACAAACACTTGAAGGTTTTTTAATTTATTACCATATGAAGTAGTGTGAAGTGAGAAGTAAGTTTTTGGTGCTTTTAACCCCTGAGCCATAAACCAGTTGCGTCTTGCTTACAGTTATTTCGCTCTGAGTAGCATTCTGCCAGCACACATACCGGTCTTTAAATGAGGATGGACTGCATGTACGCACACTATATACATATATATATATACTGTATATTAACCTGTAACCGTATCGCTGCCAAACTCGTACATTATAAGGTTAAGGATTCATTTGGTTTGGTTTGATTTCTTATGAGGGATAGATTTAGTGTGGGGAAATGTGAGATGGTTTATGTTGGCTCATGTTTTTGTTTGCTTCTGATCTGGGTTGCATTCAGGACCTTGTTGAGGCAAAGAGTTACTTAGGCTCAAAATATTAACAGATTTGAATTTTAAAATCTTAGGAAATAAAATTCAGTTCATAATTACATGTACAGTAATAGGAATATTACAAAAGGTCTTGATATTAAGACTTGAATATCAGTACCATAATAAGAGGTAGACATTCACAAATTAATTTTGCTACAAATTTTGCAAGTTTTTGACATTAAGACAAGAACACTAAAGTCTTTCTAAGGAGATCGACAAAGTTCACAAATAATTTCTACTTTAAACTTCACACAAGTTTGATTCAGACTCTTGTTATGAAAAGACAAATCAAACAATCTCGCCAAGGCAGTTGATTTTAACTCGTCAATAATTTCCACTTTGAATTTCACGGGTGTATAATTTGTACCCTGTTCTTCCCTAGTTTTTATGAAGCACGAGGAGAGTGCCCAAAATCGAACTTTAACTCGATTGCTTCTGGCACAAACTTAAATTCAATTAATTTTAGTATGAACTTAAACTTCCAGTATGAACTTTAACCTGATTAATTCCAGTACGAACTTAATTAATTCCAGTAGGAACTTAAATTCTGTTAATTCCAGTGCGAACTTAAACCCGATTAATTCCAGTACGAACTTGAACCCAGTTAATTCTAGTACGAACTTAAACCCAGTTAATTCCAGTACCAGCTTAAACCCAATTAATTACAGTACGAATGTAAACCCAACTAATCCAGTACTAACTTAAACTTTCGGTTAATTCCAGTGTGAACCCAACTAATCCAGTACTAACTTAAACTCTCTGTTAATTCCAGTATGAACTTAGACTATGAATTCTAGTACGAACTTAATTCCAATGTGAACTTAAACACGGTTAATTCTGGTACGAACTTTACAATACCTTAATATACGGTAATTTGTACAATATTACTCACATATTTTTAACTGAACAAAATACGAGTGAACCCGAGTTACTTTTATCCCGGGTGCCTCGATGTTACCAAAGACGTCCAGTAATCGAGTATTGTAGTTACCATAGATCCGGTATTTAGTATCTCTTGTATCCAAAGCTTTGAGGAAATATAGGTATCAGTATTAGGGGGGTTGGGGCTACAGTATTTGTAATTTATAAGGCTGGGATTCTTGTTTCCCGTGCCAGTGTTTATATTTATCTTTGTTTCCGGGATGTACAGCACTTTGGTACGTTGATTTGAACTTATATTTTTTTACCAGACTGTAGATATTTTTGATTATTGTGTATAGTCAACAAGTGAAGCATCGTTACCCACATTTTCAAACGGAACTGCGTGATGTTTCGTGATGTATTAGGAATATTCTGATATGGTGGGTCATTCTCAGTAGGTACTAATTTAAATCAGTGCTGCCTCATTTGAATTATCATCACAGTTGTCTTCACTATACCCTGTTCTCTCTTTGGCCTAAATTTACCATCTCTCCTTAACTTGCCCCAAATTTAACTCCTTTATTTTGGGAGGATTTTATTAAGCTGAATGAAAGTGTGTGGTGATAGTAAGATGCTTTTTTGTACTCAGTATCTTATGTTTCAGAATGTAGATGCGGTTCATTCGTGTCATATATTTCGGAATGTAGAGCTTCATGGTGTAATGGTGCTTCTTTGTTGACTATACCGTACTTGGTTTCTAGAGACTGGTGTTCGAGGAGGTAAATGTACGAGCGATGATGTGGGAGTGTGTGAGCGGCTGTAGGGTAAGATGTGTGGCTCTATTTATTTACTGTATTTATTTATTTATTTTTTATGCGATGCCAGCCAGTCACCCCTTTGGAAGATATACTGTAGATGTAAGGATGACTTTCTTGTGATTTAGACCACAAGGTTTTCAGGGGATGTAAGATTTTGAGTAAGATTTTGGGGTGTGAGGTTGAGAAAGGGAGGAGGAAGGAGAGGACTGGTGAAGGACAGAGAGGAGGAGGAGGAAGAACAGGGAGAAGGAAAAGACAAAGAGAGTTATAGAGTACAGTATGAGGGCTGAAGAAAAATGGGAAGAGAGAAGGAGAATTAAAAATAGGAAATGGAAGAGGTGTAAGGTAGAAAGAGGGGGGAGGGAGGGAGAGGGAGAGGAAGTGGGGGATAGTGAGAAGTGGGGAGGAGGGAAGAAAAGGATAAGAACAGAGAAGTAGAGAAATTGACAGAGGAGAAAGAAAGTGGGAGAGAGTGAGGAGGGAGAAAAAAAAGATAATGAGAGAAGCAGAGAGATTGACAAAGGAAAAGGAAAGGGAGACAGGAGAAAGAGAGGAGGGGATAACAAATATAATCTCCAAAATGGTGACTGGTTTGCCTAAAGTCTCAAAATCATTGGCCAAAAATGCACCAGTTAAATTATCCATATGTGCAGTAGGAGTATGAAGGTTGTGAGGCGTATATGGTTGTACATAAGGCATATAGTCGATTTTTTATTTTTGTTACACTCCTGAAATCCAATGAGGTATTTTCAATTTTATTCCTGTGGCCCCCTCCCCCCCCTTTTTTTTTTTTTTTCATATGGAGGGATTTTTTTAAATTGAGGGAGGGTTAGGGATAGTCTAATTAACCTCTTCAGTATGAGGTCTTTCCCAATTTAAAATCCCCTGAAGGTGCCAAGAATAGCCTAAAAATACAGCATTGGATTCTTTGGGTTAATATTTTGCGTTTATTTTCCCTTCTGTTCCTGTGGTAAGCTTGTCAATGTCTGGCAGATTTTTTAGTTAGTCTCTGAGATGCTAGTCAAAAAATGTGTTCTAAACTGTGCTAGTCATGCTGTTTGTAGATTTATTTATTTTGTAGTGAATTTTTAAGTATGGTTAGTCCTCGCCTAAAGTAGTTTCAAATGAAGCTCTTATGTTGATTATTTGTTGATGAATTAATGTATTTTACTCACTTAAAAATACTTGTTACTAATTGTAAAGTTTTTCTGAAGTCAGAGGTGAATGTTTTTTATGTTTTAACTTCCCAGTCATGAGTCAGAAAGTTGTGTTGCAGTTAGATTTTTGTGTGTGCAGTTAAATGAGTCATGCAGGTTTGCTTTAAAGAAGCTGGACTTGCATTAGCATTTTACCTGCACACATCCTGTACTTTAAGGGAGGACTGACAGTAGGCATATTACGATTATTTCTAACTTTAGGCATTGTTATGATTATTTCCAACTTTAGGCATTGTTACGCTAATTTCCAAGGCTTACCATCCTCAGACGTGTACATACAGGCTTAGTGGGGAGAGTTTGTACATATATATAGGTTAGGTTAGTGCGCCATACCTCAGTTATACTCAAAGCAGAATTGCTCTCAACCTGACGTACAACTCAGGATAATACCTTTTGTTACTTATCGTTCGCAACCTTCCTCTCATCGCTTTTTGTCTGTCCGTGTTTTGTCGAGAAGTATTGAACACTGATTCAGAGGGAAATACAGTAACACTTAGGCTTCTGTGACATGCTCAGCTGAAAAAAACAAGGAAATGTACAGATGCTTAGGCTCCTACAACTCACTGTGCTGAAAATACAAGAGAAATTTTTTAATGCTCAGGCTTGTGTAACTTGCTGTGCCAAAAAAACAAGGGAAATTTTTTAATGCTCAGGCTTGTATGTTGCATTGTGCCCAAAAAAATACAAAGGAAATTATTAATGCTCAGGCTTGTATGACGCACTGTGGAAAAAAAAAAAAAGTTATTAAAGCTCAGGCTTGTGTAATGCACTGTGCTGAAAAAAACGAGGGGGAGATTTCTTAATGCTCAGGCTTGTATGATGCACTGTGCCAAAAACAAGGGAAATTTGGCTTGTATGGTGCACTGTGCCCAAAAACAACAAGGGAAATTAGTGCTCAGGCTTGTATGACTCAGCTGAAAAAACAAGGGAAATTAATGCTCAGGCTCTTATGACTCACTGTGCTGAAAAATGAGGGAATTTTTTTAATGCTCATGCTCCTATACTCACCCTCAATTGAAAAAAAAAAAATAGTGTGACTTAAGCAGGAGTAGAAGACAGTATTAGGATTAGGTTAACAGTATCAGTATTAACACTATCAGGTTTGTGTGACTGAGGTAGACAACTATATGTGTGTTTTACGCTAACTTGGCCTAAAATTGTCCTCTCTCCATCTTGAATTATGAGTTGTAAGAGTAGGTTAGCACTAGAATATGGTGCTAGTTATAATTAAGTGCTATGGAAAGGATGTAGAGCGGTAGCATTGCCAAAAATTGCTATGGAAAGGATGTAGAGCGGTAGCATTGCCAAAAATTGCTATGGAAAGGATGTAGAGCGGTAGCATTGCCAAAAATTGCTATGGAAAGGATGTAGAGCGGTAGCATTGTCTTCTGCCACTAAGCTATCTAGAATGAGCTGCAAAAGGACGAGAATTTAGGCCAACTTAGAGTGAAAACAGTATAGTGAGGGCCGAGTGATGGGAAACGGTTTATAATATCCATGTATCACAACAATTCATTGCATTTTTCGTGACATATCATACTAATGTAACTTTTTTTTTTTCTGAGATTGGTGGAGGACTGAATTTTTGTCATATTTTATTTATATTTGGAAGTCAGGTGTATTGAACGACTTAACCGTGTCAGCTGGAGGACTTATTATTATTATTATTATTCATCTTATTACTGTATTCTGATCTCCGTACAGTTATATTTTATTTTAGGAGATAGTCTTGAAATTGGAGGAGTTAGATAGAGCTTTCATTAACCCCTTCATTACAAAAGGTCATTTCTAAGAGTGAAATTGTTTAGTGGCAACCAGAAGTATTGTCTCCAAGCTGAGGCAGTTTAGTCTGTCCTCTGAAAAAGAAGTAAAAACACTTTTGTAGTACAGTCTCTCAGATCTGATAATCCAATTTCCAAAAACCTTCGCTTTCCTAAATACAGTATTTTTTAATGCTATAGGGGTGGGAGGTGTCCATATCACTTATATTCTCCCACAGTCAGTGGATATTTATTTTTTATTTGTTTATTTTTTGTATATATATAAGAACAGATAATTAATTACAAACACAAGTTGCAGTACTGTACAGTATATCATTGTATTTGCTGTTAATGGTACTGTAGATTATTTGTTTCACTTTTCTCATTGTTTTTGTGACTGTACCTTCTAAAATTGTTCCATGATCCACAGAGCCTATGGACCCAGGCACTTCAGATCTGAGAGTTTGTACTGTACCTTTTTTCCATTGCTGAATAAAGAATGTTGGATATCTGTACAGTGCGTGTCATCAAGTGACTTCAGTAAGTTCGGAGTTTAGGAACTGGAGCTGAATTTTTGTGTGGCAGCTGCTGTGCCTGAAGTTTGAAAGAAGCGTGTGTGCTTCTTTTTCCCTCATTATGGTTATTACAAAAATATCATGTAATTAAAAATGTAAAATAATTATTGTGGAAGGTAATGCATCACTTGTTATGCAGCAAAGATGATAGATTTACGCAGGAAATCTTAATTACATTGTCTTGCACCTTACCCCTGCTCAGTCCACGGATGTAGTTTTTGTAGTACTGTAGTTAAATTTGTACTATCTCCAGACAGTTTTATTCAGCTTAAAAAGGACCTGCAATGATGAAGGGGTTGACTAACGCTCTATCTGATTTTTTCACTGCAAAATCTCTCTTCACTTAGAAAGGCTTTGTAACAGTAAAAGGATGAATGAAGGCTAAATTTGACTGCCATTACACAATGTCTCTCCACTTTGAAAGGCTTAAACCAACTCCTTCACTGCAAAATGCCTCTCTGCTTAGCCTCTGTATCAGTGAAGGGGCTAATGAATACAATATCTAACTCAGCACTTCAAAATCTCCCTCCAAAGCTGAATAGAATAGTCTGGAAAACAAAATGTACATCACAGGGATAGAAGGGTTGAGAGATGCATCAGTCTAGTCTTTATGTATTGTTCTTCCTCCTCATTCTTCCAGCTTCACCAAAGAACAGGAATTCCCGCCAAAAAAGCAGAGTACAGGTGTAATTTTATATGATAGGCTAATGAACGTGTATTGCTCTAAGCAGCTCAACAATTTCCATTAAATATAAAGTAAGTTGTCAATTATTGTAAGCAAAGCAGAGTGGTCGGTTGACAACTTTTCTTCTTCTTTCTCTTCGTACTTGTTAAACTCTTCCAATAAAAGGTTAAAGAAGGATATTCAGGGTTTTTTGGTATTAGTAAGTGTCCTGCATGGAAACTGTGTGTACCACCAGCAGAATTTTTTGTGTGTGGCAGGAAGATATTGTTTTATGGAAAGTAAACGTAGCCAAGAGAGAAGCTATGGTTATTGTTACTGTTTTTGTTATTCCAGGCTCATACTGTATATGGCCATAGACCCAGTGGACTGCAGGAAGCCAGCCACTTCAGCCAGGCAATCCCAGAGCTTATGTAGAAGGATGGTCTGTGTCGTGATAGTGAGGTACGTGAGATGTGAGGGGATGCATTACAGTGAGGGCAAAGAGGATTATAGTTGAATTTTATGTTTATGATGAAGCTGGGATTGGTGGTGGAGAGGAATGCCTTCGTGTGGTGGCATCTGTGTACCCAGATGGTGGAGA
>JAGKTI010028823.1:0-12831 GCA_018397915.1 Birgus latro | reverse complement strand
GCCATTAGGTGACCAAGGCCGACACATGCAAGCATGTTGGAGCCTTCAAAAACGAAAACGAAAACGAAAACGAATTTACATCTACTCACTTTTTCCAAAAACTTCCATTGTTGATACTTCATCAATCACAATCTTTTTAATCTTCACTACAGATCCTAGGATTCTTATATTCATTCACATTCCACCAAATAATGTGACCAAACATCTCCTGACAGTATCATTACTGTAATCCATTACTATTATCAGTGTTTTTCTTAAACAATACACATTACATCTATCATATATCTGTATGAGTCACTCAGAAAATTAAATTCTAAATTATTTCTACAGATAAATATTTATTGTATATTACTCACACCATACATACCAACAACTAATACAGTACAATATGAAAACGCATCAGTGATCATCATATGGAAAAATGTAAACTCACAGTATCTGTAGATGTTCTGTCCCCTGGTTTCATCTGGACGTGAACCCAGTGGACTGAAGGAAAGTGGTCACTTCAGTTTGGTTCTACCAAAGATACACTGAGGTTATGTTCAAGGAGTAGCTGTGTTATGAGAGTGAAGTGCATGATGTAATAGTTGCAAAGATAGAGTGTCAAGCAATAAAAAAAAAATAGGTTGTATTTTTGAACGGCTTTTGAGATTTTGTGCTTCTTCCTCTGCAATCTATTTTGTACATCAGGCCTAAATACTCATCTACAGTAATGTTTCTGTCCTGCCTGACAAAAATCGTGTCAGTATTAAACATATATATAGTACATAACATAAAAGGGATAGCAAGGTGTAAGAAAGAAAATAGGTAACTAAGAAACCTACAAAGTTCCCTACGGTACCCAGAGTACAACTCCACGACATATACTTACGACAGCAGTAATACTGGCAATTATCTGGCTACAGACAAGAGCAAGTGGTCAGCAACAGAGGTAAGGTAATTGCTATCAAGATTAGGTGTGTTATGAAATAAAGAAGATAGAGGATATACTCGTACTTGCAATAAAGAAGGCAGGACATATAATAACAGCGATACTGACAATCTTCTGAGCACCTTTGAAGGAATGTGAGATGGTCAAGGGAAGTAGCAAAATAGTAGCAGCGATCAGTTGTGTCAAGAAATAAAGAAGATAGGGCATATACTGTACTTACAACAGCAGTGAGATTAACAGGCTTCTGAGTACAGCAGAGAGCAAGTAAAGTGATGTTAGTAGTAGGATAATACCTATAAAGATTAGGTGTTTTAATGAGCAATAAAAAGGCCAGAACATATACTTACAATAGCTGTGATATTAGCGATCTTCTGAGTACAGTTGAGGGTAAGTGAGGAGGACAAAGGGGGTGAGGGTGGCAGGTACCAATTCAGGTCAGCATGGAACAACACCAGGTCAGCCTCCGTCACCACCAGGAACTGACTCTCGCTGCAGCCACCCTCTGATTGCAAATGGTAAATGAAACATGACACAGGAAACATTTTTAACACCTTCAGTCTGATGAATTGATGTACAGGTATTATTTTGGTCACAGTAACTGAAAACAATTCTATTCACTTCAAAAGGGATTTTTGAAACAGAGGGTTTGACAGCTTTCACTGATGATTTCACAACAAAAAATATTAGCCCCAATTGACTGGGGGAGGGGGGGGAAGAGGACTGGAGGGGGTTAACCAGTTTGCCCCACTTGCTGTAGTAGGACTGCATCTTTATTTGCCAAGAATTATTTCATGTCTTTAATTTCACTTTCACCCCAAAGATGTCTTGCCTGGGTTTATTCTTCCTGCCTCAAGATTACTATAATTATCATTATTACTGTATTATTAGTATTAGTATTAGTATCAGTATCATATTCATTTATTTATAAACTTTTCTTGTTGGGAGGAATCTCTTGTCTTCAAAGTGGTTTACAAAAGCCAATCATATCCCTCAAGTTAAAAAAAAAAAAAGTCTCCATGAAGCTGAATACAATTTCCTGCAAGGAGAAAGAACAAAATACAAATGATATGTTGACCCTGAGGGGTTAACTGTATCCTCTGATGTCATTATGGTCAACAGACTGAACTTGCAAAACCATCTGCACATATTTTTCTTAAAAGATAGACTTAATATATCATAGTCCTACCAAAAATACCACAAAATATGAAATACATCATCACTCTGAACTGATTCAGTGATGATGGTAAAGCATCTGGAAAGGTGGTTATTTCAAAGAGACATGAAGCCATGATCAAGGAGATGAAGAAAATGGAGAGTGTGGCAACAGAAAATCTGAATCTGCCCAAGATGATTTAACACTCCATATCATAACCTTCTTCCAACCTAAAGATGTGGTGAAGTAAATGTTCAATTAGGAGTATTAATAAAGACAAGAACCCTTACGCAAAAAGACAATGGCAAAAGCTGAGGATATAGCTGATGGGAACAAAAATTTGCCTTGGTGGATTTAACTGCTCATTATGTTCATTTTTCCCAACCTAAAGACAGATATTTCAAAGCAATACAAAACCATGAGCAAAGAAATGATGGCAAAAACTAAGGATGTGGTCGCAAAATTATCCCTGCAGCCTCAATTACCATCCTAGTTAGGACTTCCTCCTGCATAAATTGGCCTTCTCTATGTCAGGGCTCATGTTGCTCTCATATGCCACATTCAAATGCAGTGCGTCCAGACATCTCAAAATGAACGGATCTTGAATTTGGCTCTCTTCTGTATTGTAATTGTTTTTTCCTTGGAAGGAATGGTTTGCGGGCTCCTGGCCTTTGGTGATTTCTTTCTTGCATTAAAAAAAAAAAAAAAGAGTACCTTTACACACTCATTTATCACACCAGTTCACCTTCTTGACCTCCTACACCTCCTTCCACCTTCAATCTCACTCACCAATGTATGGAAGAGAGTAATGGTGGTAAAACTGAACTTACAGTATTATACCTGTAGTCATTTTACCTTAATTTGGTTCAGATTTTTGTCTTTTTTGCAGCTTATTTCATGAAGCTTAGTGGCAGCATAAGACCATATCATGGCTCTACATCCACTCCACAGCAATTCTCTATGACTTGCATCATATTTTAGTGTTCATCTTTTGTTACAACTCAGTATTCAAGATGAAACGATGGCAATTTTAGGCCAAGTTAGAGTAAAACAGAAAAATAGTAAATGCAGTGACACACACCCATTAGCAATGATACGATGGCAAAGACCGAGGGTAAGGCGGCAGAAGGAGTCACCCCCACAGCCTCAGCCACTAGCCTGGTCAGGGCTTCCTCCTGTGCTGGACTGGCCTCCTCAATGTCTGGGCTCACACCACGCTCATCTAGCACCTCTGTGGGGACAAGATTAATGGCACCATAATAATCACTATCATCATCATTACCACTATCATCATCACTTCTACCAACACTGGCTTTCTCATCCAACAGTACAGCAGAAGCCCGATTTAACGGACTAATTCAGCCAACCCCCATTCCATTATCTCAAATTGTCCACTAAATCGAGTTCCGTAACCAAGGCTCAATACAAGGGAAACTTTTAAGGTAGGTGGGAGGTACTTTCTGCTAAATCCTTGAAGGCAACTGTCAAGCTGAGTTCTGAACAATGTGCACCTGAACCTAGCAAACTATGCTAACTCTCAATGTACACACAGCAGTCTGAACCCATAATTAATACCCCCACTTGCAGTCTTGTGTACTGTACATGTTAACAGTGATACATACAAAACTGACTTAGTAATAAAATATGCACATATAAAGAATATGGTGAGGATAGTAGTGTACAGTATGATGAAATGTCTAGTACGATAAGGTAAGGATAGCACTGTAAAGCACTGTATGATGAAATATCTAGTAGGATAAGGTAAGGATAGCACTGTCAAACATGATGAAATGTCTAGTAGGATAAGGTAGGGATAGCACAGTATGACAAAAGGACTAGAAGAATAAGGCTGAGACAGAACAGTTATATGAAAATGCTAGGGATAGTAAAATACACTAAGGCTTACCTTGGTGGTTTTGAGAATGGAACTCCTTAACGGAGTTATACAAGCGCCGACAGAAATTTTCCCTTAAATACGGCAAATAAATACTGGGAAAAAATGCTTCCGCTTTTTCGGGCTTCAGTTATATCGAGTTCCGTTACACCAGGTTTCTACTGTACCTGCAACGTCTTCTTTATACTCAGTACATAATTATATACTGACACTATTTCTACCTTTTCTTGGCATACCAAGTATTAGAAAGTTCTTCCAATTATTAAAAAAAAAAGTATTAATAATTATGATCTAACATTTGAAGAGATGATTCCTTTGCCAAAGACTACTGCTATATTTAACAACATGTCTTTCTTTCCTTCACTCTTTCCTCATCCTTCCGCCTACGGGTGACTTTACACTCCCTCTTCCGTCTTTCTATCCTTCATTCTTTCCTCTTCCTTCTGCCTGTGGGTGACTCTACAGCAAGTGACAAGCCAAATGGTTTCCTGTACACCAGGAAACCATTTACTATGTTGGGTGGTAACCTTATGACCAAATTTTGGCACCTGGCAGTTTAGTGGGTAATTACAGTGCTCCAATCGATTGAGCTGGTGAAGGTTTATATCCATGGGGTGGTTGGGGTTTATTGCTCATGTAATGCCACTCACGGATGATTGAGGCTGGTCACTCTCATCTTGAATGTCAGGACCAACTTGCCTAACCCTGAACTCCTACACACCTCATGGGGCAATGTTGGATTGGATGATGAATGAATGAACTGTATAAGGATGTAATTAATCCTTTCATCCACAGGAAACTTTTCCAGTGAACTCCATAAGGACAAAATTTCCATGACAAACTATGCTACGGAGATTAAGGGATCTGAATAATAAATTCAAAGCAAACACTTCAAGTTTTGAACATAACGACCTTAGTTTATACAATGTTTTCACAATAGTTATAGACTGAATCAGTTTGAACCTAAAAATAAGATCATTAGACCTAATACCTTGTAAGCACTGAAAACCCTGTCGTTAATGCAACTTGTAGATCTGATGCAAAATACATCAATATTCCTAAAAGACTTAAAGTCCATAATTCAGAATTGTAAGAAATGCTAATACTGTATTATCAACAATAATAATGAAATGACTACAGCAGTGTGCATGCTGACTTCCACTTTCTTTTATTCAGTTTCTTATCATTTACTGTAACTCACTTTGCGCAACAGTACAGTGGTTATAGCAAAGAACATGTTCCTTCTAATTAGGCATAAACTGGAATAAAACTTGTAATGTCTAAACTCATACATCATCTCTGTGAATGAAGACACACAATCAGCCTTACCACACACAGAAAACAAAACATGCAAACTGTTATTTATATACATATTTTTTATTACAGGTAGTCTGTTTAAGCTAATGTTCTTTCATTATTACACTGCTGATGCATTCAGATCTGTTTTTCACTTAAAGCTGCCTTGACTCATTAAGCCAGTAAATAATTTGTGATTTTAATTTCTAACTCATGAACCAAAAACATACCTCATATAAAGCTGTTTTATTTCAAGCTGCATTTAGCCTGTGTACATCCACGAGGGCTCATCAGGAAGGGTTATGATCAATCGTACTTTCCCAAACTCACCGCTAAGGAAGTTAAACAGACAGTTGGCCCTGTGTGGGTCGGCAAGCGAGATGAGGATGAGGGAGTCCAGGACAGAGACAGCCAGACCTTGCCGCTGGTAGAGGCTGTGTAGGCAGCTCACCTCGCCTAAGCTGTGGCTTGAATGCAGCTCCAACCATGACTGAGGGGCATCACTGTACAAAAGGATTATATCACCATCTACACAGCTTGGACTTTTCTTAACCTTTTAGTAATTTTTTTCATTATTACATTTGTTCCCCAACTTAATGACTTAACTGGGACTGAGACATGGTTTTCTTAATCAAAATTCAGTAGTACAAGTACCTGAGGCCAAATATGTAAAAATTACTGGTGCACACACACACACACACACACACACACACACACACACACACACAGAAAATTAATACCATTGTTGAACCAACTGCTTCAAGCAAATCTGATCATTTGTACCATTTGCACTAAAAAGTATTGTATGCAGTACTTTGTAAATGTCACTGACAAAGCAATTAAATAAATGCTTCTGAAAAAAGCTTGTAACTCTAAAGTTTGTAACTTAAGAAAGAACTGTAGTACCATCTATGTCCCTTGGATAACTGTCCCTTTAGTGTTTTTTCTTTAATTACATACCTTGGAACAAGAAAGCCAGACAGTAGGAGAACCTTCTATGGCATGCCCAGTAATATGGGCCACACAATCTTTTACACATTATTCAAACCCCCAGAACTATGGTTTCAACTCACAAGCCAAAACACCTTCACAGGTCTTTGTATCTTTCTTTATAGCTGTACCTCACAAAGCTTCACCTGTCAGAGTGCCAATCCACTGTCTACTGTTTCAAGTTAACAAAAGTGGGTGCCAAATACTTATCATGTGCTTCTCTACAAAGTACATACTTAATTGAACTGATTCAATCCTCTGTCACCTTCAGAACACAATAAACAAAATAAAGGCTGAATGAAAGAAAGAAAATCCATGCTCACTCCTCGGGTCCAACAATCTCCAGGATGTACAGCTTCTTGTTCGATATGACCAACAGACCCTGGAACTCACGCCGCCCTCCCTTCACCAACAGTACACCCTGGGGAGGAGTGACAAAGGCCTTTATTTTCATCAGTTAAGAAACCTCTCCAGAAACTCCTCCTTATCAGCTATTTCTGGATCTGGTGCATTAACAGATTCTATTCATTTTCTAATCTAATCTAATTTTAAAATGATGCCATGTTTCCTCTTGAGGAATCCCTGTATTAGGGTTAGCCAAGGTACAGCTGATGCTTTCTATGGACTGGAAGCTAAAACCAGTGCCAAAATCAGCTAATTACTTTCCAACAGCTGCTGGTAACTGTTGGGAGAAAAGAAATTTGAAATGTGCAATAAGGCTTGTAACAATGCGAGAGTCTCAGCTTAGACTCCGACTCTATAATTATACAGTCACTCAAAAGATGGATCGCTGAGCAAGTGTACTGTACTTGTGGCTGAATCTTTCCTGCCCAAGGGTAATTATATTGGGGCCAGCTACCAAGCTTGCACCCACATTTCACTCTCATGGATGTACCTCCAAGGTCAATGGTAGCCACCCATCTACTACCTCCTGTTGTGTTTTATCTTTGCATTCTCTGACAGTATTCAAAAGATACAGATATCATAACAGCAAACAGTAAGGTATAATATGCCAAAAATTAATTTTCGAGGCTCTCTGGTGCCTCTCCTTCACCATTTTATTTCTGCATAGGGCATCTATATTTAAGACATAAATATCTCACGAGAATAATATGGCACGCAAAATAAATAACTGATAAAAAGGTGCTAAAAAGCCTCCTAAAGCAACTACATTACAGTGCTTGGTCATGTATTTCTTTGGGCTTTGGAGGGCTTTCTAGAACATTTTCCTTTGCAATTTATTTTGCACATTACATAATTACATTTTCTCATAACCTATTTATGTCCTTTTGATACTGAAATCATCATCATCATCACTGCCCTGCTCACTCCTGGGCACCCCACCATGACAAGACACACCTCCTGGCTACCTAATCCTCACACAGTGACATACAATCCACAAACATCATGTCTCCAAGGGTCCTTTTGTAAGTGATATTCAAGAAATTGTAACACCTTTCCTCCTCTTTTCTCCATAGCTACCCTCCAGTCTCTTTCAGAAGACTACACATAATACCATACCTTCCTGTACTTCATACTTTTGCATCTTCCTATTTCTTATCTACTGTATTATAAACCTCTCCTTTTCCCAGCTTTAACACTGCTTCTCTTTTTATCCTCATCTTCCTCTATATTCCCTACTTCTCATTCTTACTTTTACAAGATATCTCACTGAATCATCACCATCATCCGGACCTCCTTTCCCACCCTAGGGCAGGGGTGAGGAGTAGCAATGTCCAAACAGCCCAAATTTGCCCAACCCAATGGGCCACACTTCCATTCACTCATCATTCAAGCCCCCAGAATCCTGGCTCTATCGGACATGCCAAAAACATTCACCACGTTTTGTAGCTTCACACAAACGTATCCGACTGAGTCAATCCGGACGCTGCCACGTTAAAAGGGGTGCCAAAATCCCTGATCATGCACTTCTTCTCACAACATTCATCCAGCCAGCTCGATCTCTTGTCAGTTCCCTAGCCTCACCGACTTTCAAACCTCTCTTCCCCACACACTTATCCACTACATCTCTCCACCTTCTCCTTGGCCTACCTCGCCTCCTCCCTCCTTCAAATTTGCTCATATATACCTTTTTCATCACTCTATTGTTATCCATTCTCTCCACATAACCATACCATCACAGTACACTCTCTTCAATTCTGATGTCCACGGACTTCCTCACTCCACATTTTTCACGAATCACATTATTTCATATCCTATCCACCCTCTGTACTCCACAAACATTTCTCTGCAGTCCCATCTCCATTGCTCTTACTCTTGACTTTTCATTTTCATGCCACACCATAGTCTCAGTAAAGTTACTGCACTGTATCCTCTTTCCTACTCCTCAATTGTCATAATCTACTTTTCCTTGTTTCATCTCTGGTTCCTTCTTCTCTTCCTGTGGTCTTCACTCATCTTTACAAGACCTTAATGCTACAATCCAATGCATCCTCTTTCCCTCTTTATAATCTCCTTTTCTTTGCTTAACCTCTGCTTCCCTTTTTCTTGTTTACTCAAATCATTGCTTCCCTCTTTCCTCATTTTTTCTGCTTATATCTTTTTTTCTCTTTCCTCCTTGTATTTTAAGCACACCTTTACAAGACCAAGCAAATCCTCTTCTTTATGAAATAATACTTCATTGCAGTGCAAGTTAACTCCCATTCTTTGCTTTCTCTCAACTCTCCTCTTTCCTCATTTTTCTCACTTACTCTCTACGTCCTTTGTTCCTCCTCCTCCTCTCCTAAACTCACCTTAACAGGACCAAGCAGTTCCTCTTGTTCATGAAGTAGTACTACATCACAGTGCAATTTAACTTCTATTCTTTGCTTTATTTTAACTCTCCTCTTTCCTCATTTTTCCTCACTTACTCTACTTCCTTGATTCCTGCTCCTCTTCTAAACTCACCTTAACGAGACCAAGCAGCTCCTCTTGTTGTTCATGAAATAGTACTACATCACAGTGCAATTTGAGGCGGTGATCGACAACAGAGAAGTCTTCATATGAGTAACGGATGGGATTGGTGGCTCTCTGCACTTTACCCTCAGCTTCTGGTACCTCCTCCCACCACACCCAATAATACCCTGGGGGGAAAAAATGTAGATAAAATAATTCAGTACAGTTGTTTTATTTTCATCTGATGGAGCTGAGCCACTCCCACAACTTGAATATTAAGTTGTGGCTGCATAAAATTTGATAAATCTTAAACAAGTGGTGGGAATGAATCTCTTTGGTTAATAATCAGATCAACCCTCTTACTGACTATGCCCAGCCATCAAATGAACTGGATGGGGTTTAGGTCCTTGCCAGGTTAGAAACAACATGCTATAATAGTAGTCTGAATTACTGAATGGGACAGGGGGCTCTCTGCACCTTACCCTTGGCTTCAGGCACTGCCTCCCACTACATTCAGTAATACCGTGGGTAGAGTGCAGTGTTAACCATCACACAGCAGAGCACAATCATCTGGTGTAGGCCTACATAAAACATCTAAATTACTCGAACACTGCAAAAGGGTTAAATTAAATAGCATGAACTATGCATGTAAGAATATCTTGGTAATTTAGTAGTGATAATGGCTGTGGATGTAAAAATACTGATGGTAAAGACTGATAACAACTACGACCATAACAATGACAGCACAAAGTGTAAAGGAAAAGAATAAAGATGATACTGACCACAATAAAAATAATAATAATACCCTAAAGTGAAAAGGAAATGAATATTGAGAAATGAAATAATTTAATTTATACCCTCAACAAAATGCACATGGGAGAATGCATGAACTACTTGCCTGTAAGTGTGTGTAGAAGGGATTGAACCCATGAAGCCAGGTTATACCTCTGCCCCTCCTCCCCTTCTTCCTCCCTCATGCTGGTCATCACTCCCTTGTTCTGTAAGGTTTTCACATTTTCCGAGCTGTGTGTTTTTTCACCTTCCATGGATTCTGGACCAAATGTGTTTCCATTCTTTACTGTATCTAGAGTTAAAAGGATATCATTAACATGTTTTACTGATACAAAAAGTATATTCATAATTTGTGCTCAACCATTAATTTTCTACCCATGACTGGAAGGGCGACTTCATGTAGTGGTGCTGATATAACCTGGAGGTGCAGCTGCCATTTAGCTTATCACCAGTGTAGTGTCACTTGAAGATACCACTACTAGAGTGCATGAATGATGGCCACATCCACCCACCACCATGAAAATAAAATCTAAAAATCCTGACTGTGAACCAACCCACACTTGTAAAACTTGAGCTGAGCAGCCATAAAATGCTCAGAGAGATGGTGCAAAATATTTACCCCCAGATTAATGGAGTTAAGTTAAAAGAAATATAAAATATCCTGACTATGAACTGAAGACCCTTACTCGTACAACTTGAGCCAAACAGCCAAATACTGTAATGCTATGGGAGGTGGTGTAAAATAGACATCCATAGAGTGATGGGATTAAGATACAGTAAACTAAAAAATTCTGGCTGTGAAGTGTTGCCCATACTGGGATAATGAGCAAAATAAAAAGGTAAATTTTTTTTTTAGTGCGAACTGACCCACACTGGTGCAACTTGATCCGAGAACTGGTGAAGTGCCTGGTGAGATTGTGTGATGGGCAGGTGATGATGACATTATCCCTACCATCGATGACTCGGCAGTCTGGTACAGCGCACTGGATGAATCTGTCAACCCGAACACCAAAATAAACTATTTTTAGTGTTGCTTTGAACCCAGGCTCGATGTGACATAACCTCGCTGGACTGCAGAAATCCGGGAAGACAAAATCATCACGATCAACCGCATCTCTTTTTGTCCATAGTCATCCTGATCTCTTTTTTTTCCACCTAAGGATGGGAGATGGGGTTTAAAAAACCTGGGAATACAAAAAAACATGATAGCAGGAGAACTAATCAACAACATGTCTGGTGAAATGGACCACACATACATTCACTCATCATTCAAGCCCCTGCAATCTTCACTCTGTCTCACAATAAATTAATATGGCCACAACCTATAATAGGCGAAGCCAGGCTGCATTATCATGTGGAAAAATTATGGAACTGCAGTGCCTGATGATATAAATTCCTTTCATCATCCCTACCCCTTTCCCCACCTAAAGATGGAGTGAGGCAGGATCCAGAATCAAAGGAGAAAATATGGAGGTTAAAGAACTGTCAACATAATGCCCACAGTGAAATGGTCCAGATAATTTTTTGCATATCATATAACTGTCAGGAAAAATAATGATGTACACCCACTAAAAAAATTATTGGCACTCTTTTAGCGTGATAAAATTTGGCACACCGGACGAGAGATCTGAAAAATAAGCTCCTGAGTTAATGTCCCAGGTTGATATCCTTGATCTCCTGAGCCTTAGGTCCGTACTGATAGTGGCATCAGAGGCTTTGTATCATCACTTACTGAGCAGTTTGTTTGACTTATTATCACTCTTTTTACGATTCATTCATTATCCAATCTTATGTCGCCCCACAAAGGAGCATTGAAGCCCGGGGCTAGGCAAGTTGGTCCTGACATTTCAGATGAGAGTGACCAGCCTCACTCATCCCTGAATGGCACTACATGAGCAATAAACCCCAACCATCCCTTGGATATAAACCTTCACCGGCTTAATCCGATTGGAGCGCTGTAACTACGTAATTACCCACTAAACCACCAGGCACCAAAATTTGGTTATATGGTACTTAAAGAATTTAAGTATCAAAATAGTTTTCATAAAAATTATGAACAAGGACTTTGATGTGTAATGCGCAGAATAACTCACTATATAAGAAGTGTTTCAAAAGAACCCAAAGCCATTTTGAATATGAACCCTAGGTGAAAGTACTCTGTAGTAACTCACAGTGTTGCCATTTTGGCATGGAAATTGCAATCTCTAGCATGCTGAAACATCATTTAGTATATTTTAAATATACAGTATACATGAAACTGATGTTAGCGCATTATCTTGAACTATTATTTAAACTAATGCGTATTTTTCAGTGGGTTGAATGCTTACAGAAGGCTGCTGCACTATATGCCTTTTTCTTGCTACTGAATTAGATTAAGTGGGTCTGAGGGTGTTTTGGAATAAAACAATTTCAAATTAAGGACAGGCAAAACAAACTTTGAAACTTTCCCTACAGGAAAACACAATGAGCTCATATCTACAGGTGAAATTCATTCACATAATGGAACTTTAATAATTTTGCAGGTTATCTCCTTTACCTTAATGGCATTATTAATAGACAAGAAGATATTCGCAGGTTTAAACGTACAGAAATGACAATGATTAGGTGGATGTGCAGTGCGTCCCTGCGTGCAAGGCCTGGGGGGGCTGGGTTTACGATAGAAGAGTTGAGAGGTAGGATGGGACTGGAGTGTATTGGTGTTGTGATGAGGAGAGGTAGGCTGAGGTGGTTTGGACATGTGGAGAGGATGGGGGATGATAATTGGGTACAGAGGGTGAGAAGTGTTAATACTGGGGGAGGGGTTGGGAGGGGTAGACCGAGAAAGACATGGGACGAGGTCATTAAATGTGACTTAAGGGTTAAGGGACTGAATAGGGAGGC
>JAGKTI010028822.1:0-12831 GCA_018397915.1 Birgus latro | reverse complement strand
TGTGTGTGTGTGTGTGTGTGTGTGTGTGTGTGTGTGTGTGTGTGTGTAATAACATGCTACTTTATAATTTAAATGTGAAATGGTCTATTTATTTAGCATATTGCTCGGCTAACACATTCTTAACATACACACGCAATTTTTAAGAGTCCGACTTTGGGTGTAGAGTTGACATGCCGTTTCCTGAGGCCCAGCAATCCTTCTACTTGCCCCATACCCCCACATGTCACCACCGGGGAGTTAATATCCATCTTCCATATTGACTGCGTGCTGTGGAGGGCTCATTCATTAGGACTTATCATTAAATTAGGACTTATCTTAATGAGGGTGGCTGTATGATAATCGGTGGGTCTTGTGCAAAATCAGTAGTTCATTATAATGAAATTCAAGCACTGAAATTCTTCCTTGCCTTTTGGACGGCAAAAAACTTCTTTTCACTTGAACACTATTTATCGCAAATGTTATCCTTCGGCTTACACTAAAAGGATTAAGGTAAACAATTATTTGTATATGCAGTTTACTACATGTCTCAGGGCACAAAACACCTCCTCCTCCCCCTAATCCCCCCACCACCACCAGCACATCACATACCACGGTGGCGACAACCAGCAGACTCATTAGCAACTCATTCACAATGATGACGTCTTGTTGCCAGTATTATCCTTATTGATGCCAGACGATTGTATCAGCTTGAAAAAAAACTAATGTTAATGGAGTTAATGGAGGTTATTCCCTTACAATACCAAAAGTCTTTCCACATGCGAATAAAACTGTGTGGTAGTAGCGGGAATGAAATACAAATGACAAAGACATCACTGGACTGAAGCCTCTGAAGTTCCCCTCCAATGTCTGATCACGAAGTGGAGGTTGACATAAGGTAATTATGGGACCAGAAATCCTCGGTATCTTAAATGTAAATAGCAACTTTAATATAACTTTCCCTATTTTTTGACACGTTCAATGTGACAACTCCTACAGGTCCCACAGTACCTGTCCAGTTTTAAAAGTATCTCCTGAGTGTGGTAAAATCGTCTGGTGGTAGCAAGAATAAGGTGATAGGGCGTCACTTCACTTAAAAAGTTGCATCGCTTTCATTGTAACATAAAGAGGGAGGAGGATTACTGAACCCCTAAGTACTGAGAGAGAGAGAGAGAGAGAGAGAGAGAGAGAGAGAGAGAGAGAGAGAGAGAGAGAGAGAGAGAGAGAGAGAGAGAGAGAGAGAGAGAGAGAGAGAGAGAGACGCTCAATTAATTAATGGGAGTTAACAACAAAAAGGCTTTCCCCTACCCTTGTTTTAGATTATGACATAAACTGAGTTTATGAGAGGAACCAGGTACTGTATAAGTGCGGGTAGGAAATAGGAGGAAGAGGAGGGGGAAAAGAGGATGATACAGATAGGGGAGTTGGGGGAGAAAGATATGAGGAAGACAGAAGCAGGGAACGAATAACAGAGGAGGAGAACAGGAGAGAAACGAATGGTAGAGAATGGGAAGAGAGGAGGGAGAGAAGGGGGGAAAAGGATACGTGAAAAGTAAGAAGAGAGTAAGGAAAACAAAAAGGGATGAGGTTGAAGGGAAAAGGTAGCGAAGAGGAAGACAGGGAAACCAGGAAGAAGAGAAGGGCAAGAAGGGATGAGGGTAAGGAGAGGACATGATGAGGGAAGCAGGAAGAGAGGAGAAGACAAACAGGAAGAAGAGAAGGGAAGGAGAGGAGGAGAGAAAAGCATGCGTCTGAGAATGATGATAGGAAAAAGGGTGATGAACTCTAAGGTAATCGATATTTTGCTACTGAAAATGGGGAAAGGAGAGGTCATTGTTCCCGCATTTCCTCGATAAGGCAGAATGATAGAGATTCTGTACAATGATAAGGATGAAAGAGATCTAACTGATATCCCACAATATGTTGAGAGTAAAAGTAATATGTTTTTCTTTAATTATACAACATCAGTCACTTCTTAGATTACTATATAATATTTTATCATTACCTGGAAGAATATCATGTCAGTTAGTCGACCAGAGCAAAGGTTGATATTATCTCTGACAGCTTACACATTATCACGTCAGTACAGAAGGAAACTTTTATATTAAACATTATTACACTTCCGTCTCCAAAGACGTAAAATCGGTTTGAGGGAATGGCACATACAAGTCTATAAACATGGATAATAAGAGCCAATAAATATTATACGTTCAACACTGAAGATAAGTTCAGAAAGATATATATAGGCTCAATGTAAACGTATTCAAGTATCGAATACTTCCAGGTTAAGATTTGTTTTAATTGCCCTGCCGTTTTTGATACGAGTTACATTTCTGCTATTCAGACTTTTCATTCGTTCTACAAGCCTTCCAATTTTTTCTCAAGAAGTAACAAATAAATATACCATATGCAATGGCTAGATTCAAAGGATACCAACCATAGAACTAACGGACGCCAAGGCTTTTGTTTCGGAGGACTTTCACTCTTGAGTTTGGTTGGCTAGGCTTTGGTTGGTTTCTCAGTTTTCTTCCCATTGAGCAGTACTACCAGCAAACATACAAGAGCTGTCAAGAATTATCTGAGAGTCGCCAACACTATATGAAAAAGATGTCGTTGTCTGTTAGAACTGTCATATTTTGGCGAATATGTCATAACACCCTTTAAAATGTGTGTGTGTGTGTGTGTGTGTGTGCGCGCGCGCGTGTGTGTGTGTGTATGTGTTTTAAGGAAATAAAAACCGTAATTCAGCACAACAACCCATAATGCCCAAGGAAAGTGCTTTCGTATGATAAACGGTCAGGTAGTGAAGCAGATCTTTTCCTATTGCAACTCTAATATGTTTAATAAAAAATATTGTCCTGAAATACGATAAAAGATCAGAAGCCGTATTATAAACATCGGCAACACTACGCCCAAACAGAAGCCCTGATACATCACAGAAAGTATCAGATGGAGACTATTAACCCTTTGGCTACCAGGATGTTGCTTAGATGACTTTAGCCGTATGATTTTGAATATCAGAGTTCATCCATAGAATAAAAACAGGATCTTAAACTGCTGGCTACTGGGATGTACATTAGCCTACCTGAACCGATGAAAATTGTCTACACATACGGTAAATATATATCCAACAAATCCATAGACACTTTATAAATTGTCAACGGCTGGGATTTACCTCGACATAAGAAAATTAAATTGTCTGCTCATGATGTAAATCAATATCCAAGCATATCCATAGAAGAGATAGGGTTAATTTCCTAGGCTACGGATCCTGATATGGTACAAGTTGATGATCCTTCTTCCACTAGACGTTCTCCGGTGTCTCGCTGCTCGATGTGATGGAGTCTCGCCGCTTCTTGTTCGCGTGCTGCGTGCTGACGGCGCCGCTGAAGGGGTCCAGAACCAACTCGTGCCTGTGTCGTGACCTTGACCGTGACCGTGACCGTGACCGTGAGCGACGAGGACGCGAAGAAGAGGAGGAAGAAGATGGTGGGTGCCGCATGTTGGTGCCCAGAAGGATGACGATGATGGCAGCGTAGAACACCACGATTACCTGAGGGAAGAGACAGTGGTTCTTTATCACAGTCAACACAACCACAGCCACTTCAACACCACCACAGCCACATTTATACCACCACAGCCACATATACACCACCAAAGCCACATTTACACCACCACAGCCACATACACACCACCATAGCCACGTATACACAACCACAGCAACATATGCACCACCACAGCCAAATACGCACCACCACAGCTACATTTACAACTCCACAACCACAGCTACATTTACAACTCCACAACCACTTCCACACCGCTATAGCCACGTCAATATCATAAATGCCTCGTCAACGGCACCAAATGCGGCTAAAAAGGAAAATTAGTAGGTATTCCCCCATAAAACGCCAGGCAACTTTCGCGTTAGATAGTCAGGTCCTTCTGTCAGTTCTGTGTGTAGTTCTCTCACTAGGTTAACCCTTTCAACCAGATGACGTATTTTCTCGTTCATTTTTGTTACTGTACGACGATTTCCTTCCTCTTCGGGGACACATATTTTAGTGGAGAGGTCAACGGAGGCTTTAATTTGACCTTCCAGTTCGTAAACTTTCTGCTTTTATGAAGAAATCGTCGGCAGGTGGTAAGAATAAAAATCAGGAAAAAAAAAGACATTCAGATTCAAGGGGTCAAGAAAACAGCATTAAAAAAAAAAAAAAAGCTTTCTGGTCTTCCTTGGTATTCACCTTTCAAGTTGGAATGACAATATTAGATAATATGTTTAGCCGGAAAAGAAAATAATATGAGTGATAAACTTAACCAGTCTATCTTGCTGGTATAGATAATGAAATGTGTGATAATTAGCCAGTCTACTTTGCGTGTACAGTGTGGAAATGCATGATGATATTAAGCAGTCTGTTTTGTCGGTAGAGAAGAAAATAAAATGTATGATAATTAACCTGTCCGTCTTGCTGGTATGAAAAATAATATGAATGATGATAGCCAGTCCGTTTTGCTGATGTAGAAAAGGAATGAAAAAATTATCCAGATCGTTTCACCGATACAGGAAAACGAAAAGGTATGATAATGTTAGGCAGGGTTTTTGGCAGTGGAGAAAAAGAAAATATGTCTGAATACAGTTGCTCTCTCCAGGTGTTGTTGCATATCAGAGAATGCTGCCACGACCCTGACTCTCCCATCTCGTAATCTGATACCTGACCTTTTGAGGGGTTCACGTTACGCAGTTCTCAACGATGCAGGCACTGATGGCACCTGATCGACGTTTTGCTCTGTATTATTTCTGGAATTATAGTGATGGAAACGGCCTAAAAATAAATAGATAAATGATGATGATGATAATAATAATAATAATGATAATAGCTGTAAATAATGGCCCCTCAGATCAAATAAAGTATTTTATTGGGTGATTCTTGCCAAATGCAGACTATTTTTTTTTTTTAATCCGCATTTGGAAATAACAACTGATGGGACGAGATAGGTGTTTTCATGGTACGCTGCCCCCCCCCCCTCTCTCTCTCTCTCTCTCGCACACACACGGACACATTAATTCCCTAAATCCCGTTATGTATTTTATGGATTTATTCTCCTGCTAATTCCCAGACGGCTTTGATCATTTTATCGTAAACCTCTTTGTAGTGAAAGTACCACAGAAAGATATATTTAACCCCTCCAGCTCGAAGTCTCTTCATATCTAAATATAATTGTTTTGGAATAGCAAGAATATAATAATAATAGTAATAATAATAATAATAATGATAATAACAACAGTAGTATTAGTAGTAATAATAATAATAATAATAATAATAAAAAATAATAATAATAATGATAACAATAGCAGTAGTAGTAGTAATAATAATAATAATAATAATAATAATAATGATAACAGTATTAGTAGCAGTAGTAGTGGTAGTAGTAATAGTAGTAGTAGTAGTAGTAATGATAATCATCATCATCATCATCATCGTCATCATCATCATCATCATAATCATAATATTACTAAAAACAAAAATAATGTTCTTCGCAGTGAAGAATTTATTTTTCGTGGCCGACTCGTTTCCAGCATTTATGGGTAACAAATGTCAATGTTGGTGACCCAGAGCAGCAATATTATGTTTATTGCTTTGATTCCTTTATAATGCAGTTGGAAACAATATCTAGTGCCTCTCACATAACCATTTGAAATTAGGAAGAGTAATATAATTCGATAAATATGGAGCTTAATAAAGGAGTTCAGGCAACGGAACTTCCTGAACAGTGACAATACGGTGTCAATTATAGATGATGCTGACATAACTGAAGTAGAAGTAGCTACCTGGCACATATCTAATACAGTGAATCAGATGGCGTATAATCTAGCTTATTCCTGCCACTTCTTGTTTTGAAAAGGGTTAGTAAAAGGAATAAATAATCCGTCAATTCGAAAGCTTTATCAATCTGAAGAAAATCTTTTGTAGGAAGCAAGAAAAGAGAGTAATTTTTCTTGTTAAGGAAGTCAGGAGCATAATTTGGGCATTTTTGGGATGTCCTATAGAATGTAACTTTTCCTTTCCAGTCTTTCCTATGAAATTTCCATGTCAGTGTTTCCATGCTGCATGGTGGTTTTTCTTACCTTTTGCTGGAGGGTTTGGAGGCAGGGGCAGCCTTCTTGCTTCATTATCCTTATCCTTCAGCATGTACAGTTAGACCTTGTAGTCACAGTCTACTTTGTAACAAGCGGCCTCGAAAGGACCATAAGGTCTATTGTTATTTGCTTTCCTTGTATTCCTTTTATTCCTCTTCCTCCTCCTCCTCTTTCTTCTTCTTCTTCTTCTTCCAAGAAGTCGATAATTGGAAAGGATTAGGGGATCTCGGCACCCTGGACCCTCCCCTATACATACACTTTAGATCAGTGCTGGTGGGGGTTAGCTTGTGTGTTATCTGAGCATGAAGTATTAGGATGAGAGGGTATGAGAATCATGGTGGGCTAAGACAAACGCAGCCACGGGAAAACACAACCTTAGGGACCAGCAAGAATGCAAAATAGTCTTTTTTCCTTAACCTAGTCTAAATTTCCCTCCATTTGTTGCTTACTTCACCTAAGTCAGTGAGAGACAAAGGCAATACCACAACTCTACCTCATTTTCGTAACACTTCCTCACAATCAGCGTCATATTCTATTATTAATCTTTCTTTAAAGTTCAGCAGCACAGACGGAGAGAGGGCAAAATTAGGCAGGTCAGAGAAAGCAGGGACTGACACTTCCCCTTTAACCTGGCCCTCACCTGCCTGATCTTCCTTTTAACTTACCTAAGAGGCTATTCACTTTAATTCTTACGCTGTCACATTTCATTATTTGTAGAGGGGGAGAGGAGAATGGAAATTGTTTCTTCGAAAAATTACGAGTTAATTAGGCGCAGTAAAACTGTTATATAGACTTAAAATGCACAATTCTTTAAGCTGCGAGCATATTACTGCAGTAATAAAAGGGTGAAAGTGTGCCATAATCTTGAGCATAAATTCTATTTATTAACCCGACGAGGTTTATTGTTTAATAGGGTATTAACAGTTGAAACAAGTGATATGTTTTTTGGTATATCTTAGCATTCTCTACATAATTTTATCTTAAATTAGGGTATACTTTTCGGAATGATGGAGTCAGGTATAGCTAAACTCCTTCCATTAGGAGGGTCATTTCTAAGTTGAACAAAATAATCTGGCAGCAGCAAAGAAAGACGTCATCATCATCGTAATGAAGTGGTTCAAAAAAGATAAAGCCACTGGACTCTGAAATGCATACTAACCGCAACAAAGACGGCGGCCTCAGCAGAGATCTGGGTGGGTGAGGATGGTATGGGAGCGTCCTGCAGCTGCGCCAGGAATGAGGGGGACAACTGACTCTCCCCCCGCGACCCTATCCCTCCTCGTAGTCCCCCAGCCAACACACACCCCAGTCTGGAAAGGGAAGGGCAAAAAGACATTTAAATTCTTTGATCCAATGACTTTTGTGGCCTCGTGCAGTTTGCCACATGGGTGTGGGAAGTAACTCCAACTTGTCCAGTTCATGATAAGTGGGTGCATGAGAGATGTTGTGGTATTAGAGGTGGGGTGCGAAATAATGTTGTTTTCGTGTGTGCAACGTATAGGTAAAACATGCAGAGACTGAGAGGTGGGAAAGGTCTGACTATGTTGGAGAGTCTCTTCAGTGTAAGGAAGAGTTTTATTATCTGGGGGACATGTTATATGCTGGAGGTGGGCTAGAGTTAGCTTTGTGCCCAACGTGAGGAATGGTTGGAACAAGTTCAGGGAGCTATTGTATGTAGCATACTTTGGGAATGTAATGCTGTACGGTAGTGAAACCTTGCCAGTAAAGGATGAGAATATTCGTGGGATCAAATGTGTAGAGAAGATAATGATGAGATGGATGTGTAGTGTGTCCTTGAATAACAAGGCGGAGAAGGGGGATACGATTGCATATGAATAGCTGAGAGGTAGGATGGAACTTAAACATATTACTGCTGTGATGAGAAGGGGCAAACTTAGATGGTTCGGACATATGGAAAGGATGGAGGGTGACAACTGGATGTAGGGGGTGAGAGGTGTGAATGTTAAGGGTAGGGTTGCGAGGGGCAGACTGTAAAAGACCTGGTACGAGGTCACAGAGTGTGACCTCAGGGGTAAGGGACTGAACATGGAGGCTGCTAGAAATTGAGCAGCATGGGGAGCTGCCGTTAAGTGACCAAGACCGACGTATTCAAACTCGTTAGAACCTTCATAAACGAAACAAAAGGCAGTGAAAGTATGTTTTCATTATTCCACTCTGCAGATGATTCTTCTCAGCTTAGGAGCGTTCTCGAACTAGGAGAGTTAGATGTTCCCATCATTAAGCACAATAGGTCTTAATTAAGCTGAGAAATATCTTTTGTAAACAAGAAGGAATAGCAAGAAGCACAACAGGTCTTAATTAAGCTGAGAAATATCTTTTGTAAACAAGAAGGAAAAGAAAGAAATGTCATCGTGGTGAAGTAGTTGATCCCTTCAGAACAAGACCTTCACTCTTTTCACCTTGATATTTAGTTCTTTCTTAGTTTATTCTTCCTACTTCCAGATGACTATAATCTTTTGTAGATATTTTTTCAGTTGCAAGGGTTCATTGTCCCCTTCAGCAAGAGATGTGCATAATTGTCTACCGAAACCAAGAATATGATTTTAAATAGTTCATGGGATTGAAGAGGGTAATTAGATATATGTGTCTTTTTTAACTTTTGGTGGGAAGGAAGAAGAGGGTGAGCTGTGTCCCTCACTGCGGTACTGCCTCCACCTTTCAGCCCTCTCCCAGCACACACTCCAGCATGTACAGTATATGGAATGGGACAAAACATTTAATGAGATGGTTGCCTGTATATTGAAATCTTCCAGTACTTCTGAACCTGGCTACGTTATGTTATAAGAAAATGTTTTGTCCTGATCATATAAATCTAGTACTACTTATTACATTCAACTGTTTCTCGTGTGATTTTGAGGAGGAGGTGCAGTACTTAGCATACGCTTACCCGATACTGGTCCAAAGTCGGGAAACTCCCAGGTCCAGATTTAGGGTTATCGCTAACATTAATCTAGGGAACTGTACGAAACCGACGTTAACAGAGGACGTTCGATATTAAAAGGGTAAGGATATATTATTGACAAAACCGTTGCTTCCCCCAAACACACATTACTAGACATACCACTGTCAGCAGAGCAATATCATATCCTTCTTTTCTTATTTCCTCCCTCAGCCTCTGTGATTAGCTGCATCCCTCGACACTGGAGAAGCTGGGTCTCTAATTAAGATGACGGCCAGGTATTGGGTGGCTAGGGTGGCACCAGGCTCTCCATTCCTGTCTAGGGTGGCATTAGGCTCTCCACTTTTGGCTAAGGTGATACCAGACAATCTATCACTGACTAGCATGACACCAGACTTTCCAATGCTGGCTAGGGTGACACCAAGCTCTCCAATACTGGATAGGGTGACACGAGGCTCTCCATCACTGGCTAGGATGACCCCTCGCTCTCTATCACAGGCTAAGATGACACAAGGTTCTCTGGCATTAGCTGGGGTGATACTAGGTTCTCCATCCCTGGCTAGGGTGACAATAGACTCTCTATACCTGGTTAGGGTAACACCAGGCTCTCTGTTGCCGGATATGGTAACACCAGGCTCTCCACCACTGGCTGGAATGATAGGACACACATAGATCGCCCTTTCACATTGCGTTACCTGAAGTATTCCGGGGACACCACCGCCTAAGACAAAGCGGAACGACTGGCTGTTGTGGAGTCGAGCGCCACCATTCACTGACGTACGATTTCCTCAACCCTCACCTCATTTCCTAAAGTCTGTGCCTATTTGTCGTTGGTGAGTGTTATGTCTGGCCAATCCAGCAGTACAGTTTCAGTTAGAATCACATCACACTGTGTTCCTGCCTGTATCCCGTCATTCAGCTTCTATTCCTACTCCACAGCACAGTCAACACATCTTTCAGCTTGTCTCTGGCAAACACAAGAGCAGAGTTTCCATTACAACCGCCCCGCACCTTTGTTCCAATCTATACCCTCTGAAAACCCTCGTGGCCCAACACCTGAACACTATCAGCACATCTTACAGCCTCTATTCTGGGTTACGAATGAGGCTTATGTCACTGGGAACCCAGTTAAAGTTTCCATTACACCAAGTCTTTTCTCCTACTTCTACCTTTGTCATCTTTCTTCTAGCACTACACTCAGCACTGTCATCATCCCTTGCAGCCTCTGATTCTGGGGGCTTACATCTCTGGCTAATTCAGTAAGTTCCATTAGGATCACACTCTTTGATCCTGCCTCTACCACGTGAAATGGCGTCAGGTCCATTACTTCAGTACTGCAACCTTCTACATCTTCTGAGCCACTGATGGGGTTTATGTCCCTAGGTAACACAGTAGTCAGGTTTCCATTAGACTACACTACTCCTTTGTTCTTGCCTCTCCCAAATCATAAAGCTTCTCTTCCTACACCTCTCATCTTACCTTTTTCCCCTCCTCGCTCCTCATCTCTTGGTACAAAAAAAAAAAAAAAAGATATGCCTTTGATCTTTACTTACTACTTAGCTTCATTTCTCTTGGGAATGCATTCATTAAGGGTTCCTTTCTGGTGTCTTTAAAATTATTGCACGTTCCTCAGTCGTACTGCCATGCTACAATCTCTCTCTCTGTCTCTCTCTCTCTCTCTCTCTCTCTCTCTCTCTCTCTCTCTCACTTCGTTGGAGATATGTGCTATTCTTTCCTTCCTTCATTAGCTTTCTTGCTTTTCCATCCCCTTGTCCCTCTCTTTCTCTCCTCAGTAATTTAGTTTTTTGCCCCACTTTCCTTCCTCCTCCCCCTTCTCCTCTCTTCCTTCCTTTTTCTGTCACCGCCATTCCCATTTTTCTATTCTCTCAGTCCCTTCCATTTCTCTCCTGGTTAACGTCTCCATTAACGTATCCTTTACACTAATATGTTTTCTTTCTCAGTTCCTTCCTTTCGTTTCATGTTACATTCCTACATTTTTCTTCCTCCTCCTCCATCGTTAATATCTCCTTCTTTTCTGTCCTTTCCTGTCTCACCTTTTCTCCACCCCTATGCCCCTTCTCTTTCACTACCTTCACTTTTACCTTTTCTCTTACTTGCATCTTTTCGTCGCTTGGGTCACACTCCATTAAACTTCCCTTAACTTCTTTCTCATTATCTCTGTTACTATTTTCATTTTTTTTCTCACTCTCTTCCTTTCCTCTCCTGTTGTCCTCGTTCATTTTTCCCTCTACCATCTTTCTTTTCCCCCAGTCTCTCCCTCTTCTGTCTCGTTGTATTCCTTAATTTTTCTCCTCCCTCTCCTTCGCTAATTTATTTTTTCTCAGTTTCAGTCTTTCCTCTCCTGTTTCACCTCCTCAGTTTTGTTTCTCTCTCCTCTCTTGTCCTCTGTCATCATCTCCGGCACTCTCATCTTTCCTTTTCTCTCAGTCGTTTCCCATTCCTCTGCCGGGTCTCCCCTCCAGTACTCCTCACTCATTTTTCACTAACCCCATCACTCCCATCCTATTTTTTTTGTTTCCTCCTTTCCGCCTCCTATTTCATTCCCCAATTTCTCCTGTAATCTCTAGCTACCATCTTTCTTTCTTTTCCTCTCCTGCTTAAAGTCTCGTTTCTCTTACCTTTCTCCGTCAATAATATCCTTTTTTTTTTTTGTCTCCCCCCCACTTTTTCGCCTCAGTTTCTCTTCTCTGCCATTACCATCTTTGTGTAACTCTCAGTCCCACTCTTCTCTCTTCTGCTTCTCCAGTACATTTCTCCCCGTTGTGTCACTGTCATTACCATCTTTGCCTCTCTCAGAATCATCCTTCCCTTTCCTGTTCCACCCACCCATGTCTTCCCCCCGTGTCCGTGTCATTACCATCTCCCTGTTTCTCTCGTTTTCTCCTTTCTCTTTCTTGTTTCACCCACTCATTTCATTCCGTCTTGACTTTCCTCATTACTATCTACCTGTTTCACTTACGCTCAACAGTTCGTCCCCTGTTTCGCTTCTTCCTTTCTCTTCTCTGTATTATCATCTCATTCTTATCCATCCCTCCGATTCCATTCTATTATCTTTTCTGTGCTATTTACTATCTCTATGTCACTCTCCGTCTCATCCTTCCCTCCCCCGTGTCACCCACTATTTTCTCCCCCACTTCTCCCTTCTCCCTGATGTACGGTCCATCAAGAGTGAAGACCCGCGGGATGTAAGCGGATAGGGAGCACTGGTTGCTAATGGTACTTTGAGACCAGGATCTCTTGTCTCGTGAGATGGGAGACTTTGGCACGTCCTCTGTATTGATTTAGTGTGTATACTAATGTTTTGTATTCTCCTGTCTTCATTTCTGAATTAATTTGCAAATCAATCTTTAGTAATCTCGTGTATGTCGCTTATACCTTTAAAATACAGACAAAGTTTGCATAAACAACACACAAGAGAACATTAACGATCTGAATGCGGGATTTACTAGGAAGGAGGATGTGCAACAAAGCTCACTCAGCCGACGAGAATATAGTCCCTTGAGTCAAATTCACAGACTTGCATTCTAATCCCTCTTGTAAATCAGATCTTTGTAATTTTGCAGGAAAAAAAAAACAGACATGGGAAAAAAATAGAACTTTCCTCTTTTAATGCTTCACACAGCAGCGGTTACGGTTTGCGAGAGAAAGCCGACTAGCATGACTCGTAATTTTGTTCGTATATCTAGGCCTTGGAGTCGTATTTTCACTGGATTTCCTGGGAGAGTTCTTAGCAGCGCCCTCATGGTTGTTGATCCACCTATTAGTGTTTTGTATT
>JAGKTI010028821.1:0-12831 GCA_018397915.1 Birgus latro | reverse complement strand
CTACTACTACTACTACTACTACTACTACTACTACTACTACTACTACTACTACTACTACTATTACTGCTATCTACTAATACTACAACTACTACTACTACTTCTTCCTTCACTTTAAAGCAACAGTTGTATGTGTGATAGTTTAGAATTCCTACCTTCCTTGTAATGCGGACTACTGGTACATGTACTCCACTCCCACTCTGAATAATTCTGTGCTTGACCAGATGCAGTGTCAGATTTGTGATGGAATTTGTGGTTCTAGTAGTGGTAAGCAGATGAAGTATGGTGAATAGAACTTTGTAATTGAGGAATGAGCTTTGAAACTGAGGATAGAGCTCTGAAATGGAGGATAGAGCTTTGAAATTGAAGGTAGATTTGTAAAGCAACAGTGAATTTTTGTAACCACTCATCAGTTTTTGAGACTGAGGACAGATCTTTGAAATTTAGGATAGATCTTTGAAATTGAGGATAGAGTTGTAAAACTGAGAATAGCCCTCTGAAATGGTGCATAAATCTTTGCAACTGACATATACTTCAAACTGAGAATATATCTTTGAAACTGAGAATAGAATAAGCCAGTTTAGCCTTTGAAGGGATTGTGATACTGGTCTTTGAGATGCTGGAAAAAAAAAGGTAAATTTGAGTGTAAAATTTCTGTTTAAAGCTTTGTAAGTGTGAATAATGGTTGCCATTTTCAGTCTCTGGATGCATAATACAGGTACTATACACTCCTATACTTGTGTATAGAAATGTACATATACCAGACTTATTTGAAGTGTATAGAGTTTATCACATCAGTTGGGTGATGTATTTCTAAATTCTATTCCTGTTACCCTTGGATGATTTTATATAACTAAGGAAGGTCATCTCCTATTGCAAGGGTTGTAGTAGTAATTGTAATCCCAGGCTTTTCTAACTGTAAATCCAGTTACTCTTTTTTCAGCAATCCACAATCCTCCTTTCAGGGGATAGGGAGAGGGTTGAGGGATGTTTGTATAACCAGGTAGTAGGGCTGCTTGGCTATGTCAATGCCACCACATAAACCAGCAACCTCTGGAGAGGTTAATGAAGGCTATCACTTACCCTCCAAGACAAGACAGTTTCTCATAAGCTGAATAAAATCATCTGGAGATAACATAGATGTGTTTGAAAATATATTGTGTGGCTGATGGATTTAACAAGCAAGCAAGATGGATGATTGTGATGGTGTGCAAGTCTAGGCAGACCCATGAATGCAGGTCTCAACCAATACTTTGAGCTGTTGTGTGTTTGGCTGTGTTTGTACATGTTACATACTATGCAGCATTGTCAGTCCTCCACATTTGCATGGGATAGATTTTATGATGCCCAACAAATGGCAGAAATTTGCAGATAATTGGTACCCCTTCTCCCCATAATGATCCTTGCAGTTGTATATTAGTTGTTTGGCTGCCAAAAAACCATTTGCAGTGCCCCAAAACATCATCAGTCATTAGACTCTACTTTTTCAAGTTTATTTTGAATTGGTTTAGCCATGGTGGTTGTTAAATTATTCCAAAATACACCTTAAATAAGGGAGTTTTAGATGGTTTATTAACTCAACTAATCAAATCCACAAATAGCAGACCCAACAATATTGAGGGCCAACCATGCTGTCATGTTCAATTCTCAGGTGCTGATCATTGTGTGCAGTGAGGGAATTGATTATCTTTCAAAAAGTTTGGTGAATACATAGAGTTAAAAAAAAAAAAAAAAAGCTCTGAGACACATGTTAATCCAGTTTAATTCCTTTGCTGCAGTGGTGTTTTTCTCTTTTCAAGCAGACAACCACTCAACAATTTTATTTTGCTTTTGGGAGACTATAGGTGGACAGGTTAAATGGAAACTTCATTAATTACCTCAATAAGTGAGGTCACCAATAAGCTAGGTATAAGTGTCTGGTGGTATGAGGAATAAAATGAGAAGATAATGCATCACCAGATTGAAGACAGCAAAAAAAAAATCAAATAACTGAACTGAGAAGAGAGTTAATATCCCCAACTGTACTTGTTTCATATAAGGTTAATTTCCGTGCCAGCAAATTAAGTACTATCCACATCCCCTCTAAGATGATGGAAGTGAAAATATCCTTCATATCAGTTGACTTTTGTTTTTTAATTCTTGCAACTTCCAGCTGATTTTATTCAAGTTTGGAAGGATCTCTGTTAGTAAATGGGTGAGTGAAGGCTTGATCTAACCTTTCTTGTTTGAAAAGTCTCTCCTAAGCCGAATCAAATCATCTGAAATGGAAGTAGTGGCAGAAAATTACAAAGGTCATCACTGGACTCTAAAAGCGATCATTGAAAGGTGCTAAGAAGTAAAGGAAGACAAGCACCAAAAAATTAAAGTCAGGATGTGATGGTGTGTGTCCCTTACTGTGATGCTAAAATCTCACTTCTTTGGTGCCTTTCTCCCTTCACTTCTGAGAGCCAGATGCATGATACAGCATCAGTAGGAGCTCGTATACTGAAGGGTAAAAAATAATGTCAAATTGTAAAGTAAGTAAGCCCTTGTATGATTTATTTGTTAGGAATATTGAGCCTGTTTTTTTTATGGCTGTATTCGAGGTGGTATAGGAGGTTTCTTAACACTTCTTCACTCGTGATTTATTTTGCATATTACTGTAATAGCACTTTGATAACACTGTGGGTTACATCAGTAAGATTCAAGAGGCCACAGTACACCTCAGATTCCTCTTTTGTGTTATTGATGCAAGCTGTGTTGATATTAAAATGATATATGAGAGAATGTTAAAGTGAATATCAGTTTACTTTGTATATTACACAGGAATGTTTTTATTGCATCTTATAGGAGTAAACTATGTAAATATAAAAAATTATAAATAACATAGTAGAGAATTTTGGATTATAATACGCAAAATTCATTGTGGAAAATAAAATGCTAAGGAACAGGTGGGGTGAAGCCTCCCGTATCACCTAGAGAATAGCTTATGTTTCAGAGGCACCATTGACAAGGTGCCTTTTATTTATTATTATTATTATTATTATTATTATTATTATTATTATTATTACTATTATTATGCTTTCTCATGTAATGGTGGTGGGCCTTGGGGTTGAAGTAGCAGGGACAAACTCGTAATCTTTGGTGGTGGGAGCCTGTTTTTTTTTGTTTTTTTTTCTGACGATTAGTAAACTAAGTGTCTTGAATTTAAATGTACAGGCAGTCCTCATTTATAAGTCAGGCATAATTTTCAGAAAGTCAGAAATTTCCCCATAGAACTGAAAACTGTGTATTGGGGAATTCAGAAATGAGCAACAGTATGAGTTACAGTATTTGGTAGATATTAAGCTGAAAACCCATTGAACTTGAAGCGTTTTTTTGGTTTTTTAATATTTTCAGATTATTTTATCTGGTTTATGATAGAATTTTTGATCTGAATGGGTTAGATATCACATTGGTAATCCTCTTCAGTATGAGAGGCCATTACTAAATTGAATAAAATCAACAAGTAGTGCCAAAAGTAATCAAAGGAATGTCACCCAGATTCACAGGATTAGTAAGAAATTACAGTAGTATGAAATTTACTGTGGACATAATTGCAAAGAATAAATAAATAAATAAATAGAATAAGAAGTCAACTTAAAGTGAGGATTTCCTGTACCATCATCATCATCATCAACCTCACTTAATCATCTTCATCATATAATTTATGACTTCTTTTTCTGCAGAGACCATCTTGATTTCCATGAAAGGCTGTGAGCTTCATGTGGTAGTTATCTTCATTGTTTTTTCATTTTTCTTTTTTTTTTATTTTGAGTTTTATCTGTTTTTTTATGCTTTTCATCCCACTAGGTATGGTAACATGTTATAAAAGGATGGTCTTGAGTTTTGTTTTATTTTATTTTATTTTTTAATGTTTTATTCATGTCATTAGGTCAGGCAGAAAGGAATATTGATTGGTAGAGTTGTACTTGACGGGCATCACTGGAGGTATCTAATTGTTTCCTGTAACCTGTATCTCTCTCTCTCTCTCTCTCCCAACCCATTAGCTTCATTAGGTGTTTTTGTGAAAGAAATCCTCAAGTTTTGATTTTACATTTTTTTTTTTTTTTTTTTAGAGGAAGGGTAAATTTACACAAAATTTTTAAAAATTAAAACATATAGTTCAGTTTACCACCATAACCTAGAATGGTTTACTTCCAAGTGTAACAAGTTATTTTGTAGTAAATAATTCTACATTTTGCTAACGGGAAAGTGGTAAGAGACAAATGATTAATGAGAGGAGTGAGTGTATTGCGGTAGGAGACTAATGGTTGGTATAGTGAGGTCTATTGTGGTAGGAGTCTAATGGTTGGTACTGGGAAGATTGAATATCCTCTGTCGTAACATTCCATCTCATTCTCCAATCACGTTTCACTGGGTGTGGGTATTTTAAAGATTTCAGATCACTGTGCATCTTCTTCGCTGGAATATAACTTCTGCCTCACACTGATTATACTGGTGGCACTGGCTGAAAAGTGATCGCTAACTGTGCTTTCAGTAGTCAGGTAGAGTAATTTGCATAGTACGAAACTTTACCGAAAATAATGACGACAATTGATAACTTGTAGTGCAGTATGAAGTAACGTTTTGTATATACAGAATGTCTAAATGTGGTTCTTGGTTTAAAATTTAAAAATAATTTATAATATCTTAGACCTGAAAGGTGACTCTTTTTTTTTCAATTAATTTTATCATAATTTGTAGTGGTACCCTTTCTTAATATTAAGCCTCATTAAAAACCTGCCACAGAACCAAGCTGATTTTTTCCTTTATTATTTTGCCATCATATGTGGATAAATGTGTCCAGTTTTCTTTAACAAATCATACTGCTACAAACAATAAACATGCATTTTATGAACAAAATTAATCCAGTGTCTTTATGATATACCAAGTACAGTAGGACTGTTGAAAGCACATTAGCACACTGTTGATTGCCAGTATACTTGCTGGTAAAGTTATTAAAAGATCTTACCATCAGTGTAGTTAGTTTGTGACCATCTTACAGTAACATATAAGGCTGCTGTGTGCCAAGTACTTAGGGAGACAATAAGGCCATATATCAGCATCTAATGACTGTTAACAATACAGCTGCTTAAGGTAAGTTTATGAAATGGAAGAGTAAATACCTGTTAACCTTGATAAATTGTGGAGTTAATGAATACAGGGAAAGATCACATTCATTGTTTGGTATAAACTACTTATTTTCATGATACAGGTGAACGTTAGATTTTTTTTAAATCGTAAGCAGTTGCTATGGTAAGGCATGGTATGGTTATGACATCCCTGTAGTGTTGATAACCATTATAACTATATCCTCTGGTGTTTAAGAAAGTGTATTTTACAGTATAGTTCTTTTTCATAGGGTAATGCATCACAGTGTATTACTATATAACATAACAGGTATTTTTTTTTGTGTGTCAAAAGCTTAAAATGACTGATTTATAGAAGGTTAGAAAATGGTACTGAGACTAGAATGCCGTACTTAATTGCAAACTACATGACAAGGTAAATATTATGTAGCTTGACATTGTTGGAGCTTTAAGGTGTCAAAAATTGTTACATTAAGCAAGTCATCTGTATCATTGTACAGTCAAGTGAAGAATGTGATATTGCCTTCTTCCAACCACAAACAGAGCCATGGTGTCAGGGAAGTGCAGGAAGCAATTGAGGTCAAGCCTAGATCTCTTGCCCATATTAACAAAAGTGAATGCGAAGAGAAGGCTGAGTCCCAAATTTTTGACAGTCATCCAAAAAGAGGTTAGAGGATTTATCATGTGCAGTTGTAGACATAATTATTGAATCACTTTGAGTGTAGATAAAGAGGCGGTGAACAGTAACTTTTGAAACTCATTGATGTGATGTGTGGAACCTTCCAGACTTCTCAGGACACTGGAAATTGGAGTGATATTTTTGTCCACTACTGTATATGATAACATGGAAAGGTGGTTTTCCTCAGACCCACAAAAAGGGTGGTATGTGATTGGCTATAATTGTTTAGTATCTGAAAGAATATCTGTTAAAAAAAATATGCAGGGTGGTCTGCAAAGAGCTCTCCATTGGCAGCTCACATGGCGGTGTCTTAGTGTTGCATGAATGGCCCAGTCTGATGGTGTGGGCACGGATGGGAGTAGAAAAATAGTATATATATAGCAGGATAGATATTTGGTAATGCTGACTAAGGCATCCCTACAACACACAAGAAATCGCAAAGCAGAGTGGAGGAGAAATGTTATAAATGGACCACCCGATGCTTTGCATCTCTATCTCAGTGGTTATGATGCTCTGTAATGTGGGGTGCAGGCTAGCTGCAGTTATGCTCAAAAGTGCTCTATTAATGACTTGGGAATTTGGGGCTTAACTACCCCTTCGTCAGCTCAGTTTCAGGGGTCAAGACATGGTCAGTAAGAGAATGGCGTTGTAATGCTTCTCCTTCAGTGATTTATTTTCCCCATTGCACCTCAGTGGCCTCTTGTTTTATTGATGCAAACTACTGTATGATAATATAATGATACAAATACAAAGGCAGGTTAGGTTAAGGTGTAATATACAAAAATAAATCACCAAGGAGACGGTGCTACAAAGCTTCCTATGCCAGCTAGATTATGACCATCTAGGCGTGTATCTCCTTGCTCTTATTCCTAGATGTGGTGCTGTTAGGACAAATCTACCCAGGCTCAAATGCAGGAGGTAGGATCATAGAATAAGTGGCAGAGAGATGTTATTCCCATCAATGCAGTTTTTTTTTTTTTTTTTAACTATGTTCGTGTTTCTGTACTCCCAGTCAGGCAGCTTGTCTCTTATGGTGCAGCCACACTCGCCCAGTACATGTTAATAGGATGAAACAAAGCACTGAGTTAGAGCTGCTGTAATATCTGAGTCTCGATGTTGGATGGACCCTGAGCCTCATTTCCTCTTGTCGTTCACATGTTTGGAACAAGTGTGGCTGCATCCTTAAGCCCGGCCCCCTTCCTAAAGTTGTGACCTTGAGTGTATGGCCTCTCACTCTCTGGGCCTCTCACTCTCTGGGCGGCGGCTGAGGGGGTGGGGCTTAAATGACAAGTTGCATGGCGGCGAGTATATCAGGCGATTTTTATTCATTTTTGGAGACGTTTCATAGTAAAGGAGTTACAGGTGGCAATACCCCATCTCTCCAGTTTGAAAAGTCTCCCAAGCTGAGTGAAGTCCTCTGTAGGCAACATGAACAATATGGAAAAACTGAGTCACTGTGTTGATGGGGTTAAGGTGAATAATTATATCTCATTGCACTCCATTGTAGACATAAGGAGAGGCGGTGTATATGACCTATATTTTCATGTCCTAGGATATATGGTTATATGAGAGAGGGTTTATTTTAAGCAGATATCTAAAGCCTCATGTTTGCGTAATGATAAGCGAGTTGACTTGGGGCTGTAGGCGAAGTGGTTGTGGACATTTCGTAGCTCCTCATCCTTAGTGATTTATTCTGCACATTGCACCTTAGTATCATCTTGTATGTTATTGATGCAAACTGTGTTGAAAGCAGAACAAAGTAAACAGCATGCAAGAAAATGTTAAGATGTAATATGCAAAATAAATACCCAAGGAAGAAGTGCCAAGAAGCCTCCTATGCCACTTCGAGTACGGTTCTTTTTCCTACATAGTTATTATTGTAATTGCATTTGCTGTATTGTACAGTATTTGATTTTTTTCCAGGAATTATGCTGATTATACAGTTTATAATTTTTCAAGTGTCATTCAAGGAAAATGTTCAGTGGCGCTGGTGAGAAAGTGTGTGTTTGTGTGTATACGTGTGTGTGTGCGTGCATGGTGATGGGAACTTATTAAGTTTTTAATAAAATGTTTACATTGCATTCACTTTCAAGTATCCCTGCATGTATTTGTATTTGCTGTGGTAGGTGGTGGTGACCATCATCCACTCACTTGGTGTAGTGCTGCCTTCCTTCACCTTTATCATACTTTTTTTCATGTCTGCCCTTCTCTCTTCCTATTCCTTTCATCTTTCCTGTCACTTTTTATTACTCTTCTATCCTTCTCAGGTGGCTCTACATTTAGTGACAAGCCTAATGGCTTCCTGTTAGCCAGGAAACCATTTACAACGCTGGGTGGTAATCATATAACCAACCCATACATGTTCCCTACATGTCAACAAGTAGGTTGGCGGAGGATTGGTGCTCCTCCCCGTAAAACAACTAACTCCAAGACAAATGGCCACCCCTTATGGGATTATGGCATTTGGCTCTAGATAGATATATTACAAAGCTGGCTGGGCAGAATTTACATGACATAGGTTAGTATCTGTTATTTGCATGAATAGTATGTATGCTTGTTTACTGCTGTTTATACTTATTAGTGGTAGGTAGTGGTGACCATCATCCACTCACTTGATGTAGTGTTACCTGCTTCTTCCTTCATCTTTGCCATTTTATTTTTTGTGTCTCCTCTCCTCTCTTCCTATTTCTCTCATCCATCCTGTCACTATATTACTCTTCTTTCCACTTCAGGTGGCTCTACATTGAGTGACAAGCCTAATGGTTTCCTGTAAACCAGAAAACCGTTTACAATGCTGGGTGGTAACCATATGACCAAAATAATAGGATGATATGGAGCTTACTATGGTGCCCCTGCTAACTGGATTGGTGCGCTACAGTAGGGTGTGGTGGTGGGGGGGGGTACGGTGGGGTAGAGTGAGGTGGGGTGCAGTACTGTGCAGTGTGGTGTGGTATGGTGGGGTGCAGTCCAGTGTGGTGCAGGGTAGGGTAGAATAGGGTGGGGTGGGCTGGGATTTGTTGGTGTGGTGTCGTGCAGCGCTGTGTGGGTTAAGGTGGGGTGGGGTGGACTGCTGTGGTGTTGTGCAATGCGCTGCAGGGTAGGGTGGGGTGGGATGGCATAGTGCAGTGCAGTGTGGTATGAAGTAGGGTGGTGTGGGATGGGGTGGTGTAATGTGGTGGTGTGGTGCAGTGCAGTTTGATGGGTAAGGTGGAATGGGGTGGTGTGCGGTGCAGTGCAGTGCAAGGTAGGGAGGGGTGGGATGGGCTGGCGTGGTGTCGTGCAGTACGGTATGGGGTAGGGTGGGGTGGGATGGAATGATGTCATGCACTGCAGCATAGGGTAGGGTGGGGGGGGGATTGGGGTGTGATAGGGTGCGGTGCGGGGTAAGGTAGGGTGGGATGCGGGGGTGTGGCGTGGTGCGATGCAGCGGAAGGTAGGGTAGGAGGGGATGGGGTGGTGTGGTGTGGTGCGGTGTGACGTAGTGTGGGGTGATGCCCTGTCGTGCCACGCGATGCCGTGCTGGGTGGGGTGGGTTTGTGGGATGTGGTGCGGTGCAGGGCAGGATTGGGTAGGGGGGGGATGGGATGGGGTTGTGCGGTGTGGTGTGGAGTAGGGTGGGATGGGATGGGGTGGTGTGATGCGGTGTGGTGTGGAGTAGGGTGGGGTGGGATGGGGTGGTGTAGGGTAGGGTGGGGTGTGGTGTGTGGTGCAGTGCCTAAGCATCGCCTACCCAGACGTGTTCTGTGGGGGCAGATGGCTGATGCAGATCGAGGGGCAGGCGGCCAAGAAAAAAGATAGGAAGATCCTTCTAAAGAACTCCTCAAAAAAGTGTGGCATTAGAACATAGGCCCTCGAGCAGCAAGCATCAGAGACCAACATGGCGCAAAATATGTTCAGAGGCCTCAGGAAGACTGGAAGAAGACCTTACCAGGAGAAGAGAGGAAAGGTGTACCCAACGACACCTGAACGCTGCGAAGTCATCCCTCGTGGACACCAACAGCCATCATCTGTGTAGGAAGATACTTGGCTCCCGCGTCTCGGATTCAGCAAACACCCACGATGCCATTAACGTCGGGGAAGGTGACATCCTCTTCATCATCTCATCAGGTCCATCATCCTGCAGAGTGAACGTCGTCATTGACTACGGCGGATCTCCATAAGCAACAAAGGTGAGGTGTGGAATTGGGTAGTGTGGTGCACTGGGGGTGTGGGGAAGAATCGGGTGGAAGGGTGTTTGGTATGGTGTGGTGGGGAGGTTAGATGTAGCCATCATTACTCTCTTCAGTACGAAAGTTCTTTAATATGTTAAAATCTTTTGGCAATAACTAAAGTAGTCGGACTGAAGGGGTTGAATTATTTATAGGATGAAGAAAGTCTGGTGGTGGGTTGACTGAAAAATGACCGGTCTGAAAAAGAAATGTTGTGGAGAGCTGTAACGGTGAATGAAAAATGCCAGAAAGTCATTTAAATATATGTATTCTTAAATCACAATCCCTTTACGTTGAAAGGAACTCATGAAACAATGGATTTTTTTTTTAACATATGTTTTAGACATCGGTATTTAGGTAGAGGTAAAAGTATAGACAGGAGTAAATATTCCCAAATATGGTGCGCTTACAGACAAGGTGAGCAGACTGAGGCAGACTTTTTTACTACAGCGTCTCGCTCTTTTCTCCCTTATTATCACCCTTCCCTCCTTCTCGTCTTGCAGTCTCCTTCCTCTTAATCGCTCCTCCATCCTTCCTTCCGTCTCTTCTCCATACCTACCCCTCTTCCATCCCTGCCTCTATCCTCCATACTCTCCTCCCTCCCTGTGTCTCACATCCCAACTCCCCCTTCACCCCTCCCCCCACTACCAGTTTCCCCGTTATATGCATCCTGTCTCTATTTATACCAGAAGAGGGTTAAAGTAGCTCCAAAACTATTGTATCGTCATTAGCTAGCAATTCTTCATGTAGGCATAAATTCTTCCATTTTTAAAGCTCATGATAGTGGGAAATGTTAGTAAACAAAGGTTTTTAAAAATGGCGGGCTGTGACGTCACCGCGCAAACCCCGCCCACCACTTCTCCGACCGCCTCAGATGTTGACACCTTGAAGGGACGTTCGCATGTGTCAGCAAGTTTATCTGGTTATGTGTTATTTTGCAGTTGGTTTTGGCGTTCTGTCGGCGGTTTGTGCTTAAAAACCAGACGAATAGTGCCTATAGAAATGACGCATAACATCCCTGGGGAGAGGAGAGAGGGACGGGTCCGTTGAACCTTACCGCCATCGTTAGATTAAGGTGAGTTACTCGATCAAGGTCTGAGTGAGATGTTTTTCCCAGTTGCCTCACCTGTGCCTGGTAAATCTCTCCTGTATCTTTATATATACTGAAGATTTGATGAATTTTAGCATCTACACCCTTCATGCTCTTGTTTTTAATGTGATCTGAGTGGAGGATGGTTGAGAAAATTAAGAATTGAGCTGAATTCGTGGTGCAACTTACTTGGGGCAGCCATGTTTGCAGGGATGCGCGTCGGCCATTCAGCGAGCGTGACGTCACTGGGTTGATCGGTTGTGTGTCGGTCTCTCTCTCTCTTTCTCTTATACCAATATTATTAACATTTTCAACGGAGGAGGGAGGAGACGTGGAGAGAACAGTGGAGGGAGGAGAGAGGAGGCTGGAAGAAGAGGGGAGGGAGATGGAGAGAGAAAGATGCTGGGAGAGAAAGGTGGAGGGACTTGGGTTAGGAAAGATGGTGTGTGTGTGTGTGTGAGAGAGAGAGAGAGAGAGAGAGAGCTTAGTCTATTAACCTCGCTCTCAGTAACTAGATAGGCGAGTGTCTGGCTAAAGTTTTATTTTTTATGGTTTATTTTTGATCTGACGAGACTAGGCCATTTCCTCAGCACTAAGTCATGGTCGCGTGAAATGCGGTGAACCCCAGTTATGAGGCAGGAACTGAGTCTTCTTGGTTACTAGTCAAATCAGTCTTCGAGTCTAACTACAGCTGAAAGGAGTTAGGGATCTTTGTCAAGTTAGAGTAAGCGGACCACGTTCACTGGATGGTTACGATGATGTACTGAGAGAGAGAGAGAGAGAGAGAGAGAGCATTACTATTCCATGTGTGCCATTATCCTCGCAAAAAGAGGGACATTACAAAAACGGTATACACGGGTACCACTAGGACTGTGTGTGTGTGTATGTGTGCGTGTGTGTGTGAAAGAGAATGCAGATTGTGTGTGTGTTTGATATACGGTATGGTGTACACATGGTTTTTTAAATTTGTGTGTGTAACTCACCGGGTCGGTCAGGATCACTTGATGGTAGTGATCGTCAGCTTTTACCCTCCCGGAAGGGAGCTGAGAGCTCATATAGTCCGATCTATGGGCAAGGCTGTGACCTTCACACACGCACACACCCATCCCCTTGCTCAAGGGGGACAGTAACCACCCACTTCGTCAGTGAAACTTTTCGCAACCTGAGCGAGGCTCGAACTCCCGTCTACCAGATGGCAAGCGAGAACGCTACCACTGCGCCAACGAGCTGTGTGTGTGTGTGTGTGTGTGTGTGTGTGATATGAAGAGTGCATGTTTGTATGTATTATGTATGAGAGAAAACGTAAGCGTACATACGTGCGTGTGAATAAGATACGTGTAGACCCGTATGGTGAGAGAGAGAGAGAGCGAGAGAGAGACCTGAAAAATACAACTTCAGAGAAAGAGGTAGGGGGGGAGGGGGGCCTGAAAAATAAAGCTTCCTCACACCAAGTGCACTGCTCGTAATTTCATTAAACTAGAAACGTGAAGGTATTGCAGTCTCTCTCTCTCTCTCTCTCTCTCTCTCTCTCTCTCTCTCTCTCTCTCTCTCTCCTCATTCACCGTTTACGAGAGATAATTTTTCCTCTCCACCCTGTCAGTCTCCTGGTCTGGCTAACGGCCTGCCACGTCACTCTTTTCCCCACACATTTTCACAGTTTCACACTTTTTCTCCCTCACATTTCTCCGCTCTCTCTCTCTCTCTCTCTCTCTCTCTCTCTCTCTCTCTCTCTCTCTCTCTCTCTCT
>JAGKTI010028819.1:462-12831 GCA_018397915.1 Birgus latro | reverse complement strand
TTATGTGATGTTTTAAGTGACTCTTTTGATAAAACCAAGGCAAGAGTATTTATGCAAGATTCTGCCCCTGCACATGTTGCAAAGTCAGTGAAACAGTGGCTAACAGACTGTGAGGTTCCCTTTATTCGAGATTGGCCCAGAAACAGCCCAGATATCAATCCCATTGAGAATTTATGGGCGCACATGAAGCGGCAGCTGCGTAGTATGGACACATCATCTTTGCCTAAACTTGAGGCTGCAGTCAAGCAGCTATGGAGCAGTTTTAGTCCGTCTGTTCTGCAAAACTTCGCCATCAGTCTCCCCAGATGCCTTAAGAAGATAATAAAGGTGAAGGGGAATGCCAGTAAATACTAAATTCAATGGTGAGTGTTAATTTATTTGTTTCTCCTTGCTAACCACAAGAATGTTTTCTTTTTTTAAGATGGCGTCAACACTTTCCGCGCCTACTGTATATACCACTATGAAGTTAGTGTGGCTGATATATTAATACCGCATGGTAATAATAATAATAATAATAATAATTTTTTAAAAAGTGCAAGATTAAAGCGGTGTCATTCCTTTTATGTGCACAACACAAACAGGATACAAGAGACTTCTACTGATCCAGTAAAAACAGAATTGTGTCGGAGGACTATTAAAAAAAAAATAATAAAAAATAAGAATATACCAGCAACTACTGTTGATGAAACTGTACCTCAGTGTTCTTCCATTGTTTATCCTTGATGTAGTGCTGCCTACTTTCTTCCTTAGCCTTTATCATTTTTATTCTGTGCCTGCCCTCCTCTCTTCCTATTTCTCCTATCCTTCCTGTCACTTCTTGTTACTTTTCTTTCCTTTACAGGTGGCTTTACATTGAGTGACAAGCCAAATGGTTTCCTGTAAGCCAAGAAACCATTTACAAAGCTGGATGGTAACCATATAACCAAACCATATGTGCTCCCTACATGTCAACAAGTGGGTTGGTGGAGGGTTAGTGCCCCTCCTCCTAAAACAAATAACTCAAAGTCAAATGGCCACCCGTTATGGGATTGTGGCATCTGGCAATAGATAGATAGATAGAATAACTACTCTACAAAACCAAGTATACATTTATACAGTAAGGCATTGAATGGAGAGTGCATATATTAAGGTACACAGTGCAGATGTCATTCCAACAGATTCCAGACCCTTACTACAAGTCAAAAACTACCAGTGAACTAACTTAAATATTTGTTGACAGAACCAAAACTGTTGTGATTAATCCTCAATACTGACTAACCCCTTCAGCATGATGACACCTTCCTTATATTCATGCTTCAGCTGAACCCCTCAAGATAGTGGGGTCAGTCACCACATACCTCATATGTTAATGCCAACTGATTTTACTCAGCTTCAGAGACTCCTTGTACTAAAGCAGTACTGTATAGGGTTAACAGACGTCTATGGTAACAGCAGAGAAAAACACAAGCATGCAGTACAAAAGTAAAGTCAGTGTTCACATAACGCACCACCATGGTGCACGAACCTCTCATAATATGGGAGGTACCATTTTGTGTCCCCCAAGTCAGAATGCGGAAAAAATTGACATAATGTGGTCGAAGGAAGCTGCTCATTTTTTACAGTACCTGACTACGCTTTGACAATGGCCATAACGCAGCAGGAGACCCCAATTTATGTTTCAGAGTCATACTATGCGGCCAATGACAGACAGAATGTGGCTTGAGGCATAAAATTACGGTTGGAATTCACAGAACACGAAAAGTGATAGACAGAGAGCGGATTGCATCAGCCTATGACACACTGCTATCATGTGTCTGCGTGGGGTGTCGTCACAGTCCACTGAGCATTCCTGCCCCAGCTGAACCTACCTCTCCCCACGCTATGGCTGCACATATGCCCTGTGTGATCTTTGTTCTTTGGGGGGGGCCACCTGGTCCAGCCCAAGCAAGCCGCCACACCATAACAATGCCATGCAACAAATCGATGAGTTAGACCAGGAGCATTGGGAGGCAGAGGACCAAAAGATCAGGCAGAGGCACCAACCACTGCACAAATTATGTTGATGGCTCGTAACAACATCTTGACTAATGCAGAAATGCTCAAGGAAGCCATCCTGGTATATGAAGTTGATAAGGTATGCAAGCCTGAAACTCTGCATGCAATGCAAGCCTATGAAGACCTCCAGCAAGAGAAAATTTGCCAACACCACCAGACTCTCCTCGCACCCACTACTTCCTCGCTGAGAGATTCCTCAGCAACACAACAACAAGAAGATGCTGTCCGATGTTTCTATTGGCTTTGAGGGGTTTGTGCAGGAAGCAGAAGAGTGGCAACAGAGCAATCAGGACATACAGGCCTCATCTTCTTCCTCAGAAGAGGACTCTATGGAACCGGCATGGCAGAACAACCATGCTGAGGACCAGTAGAAGTCCTGCCCTGCCTCGTAACCCCACTCTACTTATCCCCGGCAAGCCCACAGCCTCTTCCATTCAAGGTGAGGAATCCTCCAGTGTTTGTATGTAATGAAGTCTTTATTTGGTTGGTAAATGTACTGGAAAGAATAAATAAAATGAAAATTGCCCCAACGCTGGAACTTGGGGCTAGCTTTGGTGCCATGAAACCCATGGTAAAAGTATTGTTTAAGCCCCCAACTCGTCTTAATTATGTTTTTTCAGAAACCTACTGATTTTAGAGTTTTCTGTATGATTTTTCATTATCGATTTTACGGCAAATTACCTGTTTTTTAGTTCTCCCCCTTTCCTCACTTAACCCCCCCCCCCCGAAACGGGCATTTTGCAATATAATCGTCAATAAAAATCATACAGAAATCACTAAAATAGGTTAAAAAAAAAAAAATTAGATACTGTATTTGATTAACTGTGTTTTTTCATTAATCTAACCTAACCTAACCAATCAAACCTAACCTTGTATATGGCCATGCTGTATTAACTGAACTAACCTTAATTTACAATGAATTCATAGAACCCATAGTCACAACTCGGACATCTGCACTGGATGGTCGCCATAGCTAGACTAAATTCAAATTCATATGATGGGCCTCCCTTTCATATTCTGGGAAATTAGGTTTGAAATGATTGGCCTAATATGATTGCTCATTGGCTACAGTCCATGATTCATTCAAAATGACCGCCCTTCACATCGGGTTGCTTATTCGCTGCCACTCAAGACCGGTAAAGCACAGTGGAGACCAATGTATGCATGCACTCATAACTCACCAGATCTGGCTGCAAGAAGACCAGCTTCTGAACGAGATTTCAGAAAAAAAAAATGTATTCTCATTATTACTGAGTTGCGATGGTAAGTGTTGGTACTCAAAGTTCTTGTCATTGAGAGAACTATCCATTGGCAAACAGAAAAATAATGAATTCCATTAGGGGTTGAAACAATAATGAAACCAAACCTTTTAACATGTAAACATATGGCCCTATAATAAAAAGGGAGCTTCCGGGGACAATATTTCCGGATTATGTGAGCGCTTACTGTACAAAGGAAATCAATAAAAAACACAATTCTGGTAAGTTAATACAAAGAAATTTAATGCTTGACTAACATTGACAGCTGGCACATGCTTGGAAGTGACTTAAGTACTACACCAGGAATTTGGTGGCTATTCAGTACCTGCCTTACAACTTCTTTATAAATAAACATAACTTTTCACAAGGTAATTACAAGACAGGCATAGTCATTAGCCTCTGCTGTAATGAGTAATTACCGTTTGATTGTAGGAACTAGCATTTACACGAAATACCCGACATATCACTAGTTAAATTCAAATGTACTCTACTCCAGTGCATGTTAAATAACTTGCCTACCTTGTGGTGAGACTGTCCAGGTGAAGAGGGCTGACAGTGGGTAAAAAGCTCACTACTCTATTCATGGTGACAGCTTCGCGGCTGTGGCTGTGTTGTATCGGCTGCTAGTGTCTCTCCTCACCTCATCTATTATTATACATGCCAGATGGATATATCCCACTGTATCGGTATCCTATCTGATCTCTGACGTATTAATACAGCCACAAACACAATTCACCTGTAACTCCTTTGAAAACACAAGCCATACATCCCATACTCAGGTTTGACCATTGTTGCCAACTTCAAAAGATGTACCATTTTTGACAGTGCCTACGTATCTTTATACAAAATATTACTCGCGGCAGTAAACTTGGTGTATATCTTAGTTTAACCATATATTATCAGTGTGTAATCTTATTAAGGAATGCTATGGGAAATGTATATATCTCCTTGCCGAGTTGTCAGGCTTCAATTTGTTTACTCTCTGGCAATAGTGTAGGTGCCAGCTGAGTGAACCGTTCAGCGAGCCGTCGGCCCGAGAAATTCCCAGCTTCATCATTCATGGTTCCTGCTTAATTGAGAACAGACGCGGTGAGATGGCAACCAGGACATCCACGTCAGACAGCACTGGGAAGGATATGGATGGAATAGACAATGACTTCGGAAGACAGCGGGCAGACGGTGAGTGTCGACATGCCATTTTGACAGTAGGTAGCAGACGATATCAGCTGACTGGCTGTCATTATGCTGTCACATAATTATCTAATACATGACGCCACATTACCATGCTTTACACACAGTAGTTGCTGCTCTTCCATCTTTAGGAAGAGTAAACTTATATATCCATATTTAATTATTGTTATAACTACGGCGTAGTTATTTTATGCGAAGTAAATATTCCATATAAATAAATTGTGAACCTCCACTTTCAAGTATGAAGTGAAAAGCAATAACAGCTTATAGCATACAGCTGCTAGTTAAGCTAGAGTGGAAAAGTAATACGGGGGCTTAATATGGAAAGCATTCTGACATCCAATCCATCGCATAGATGTTATTTTTATAATCGTTTATTGCTCATTATTTGCTTTGTAATGTTAGCTTATGCCATAAGTATATGTATGCATAGCCTATTCAGGAGGATAAATACGGGAGAGTGATAAATCATTTCCTGTGAGGTTTATAACGACATTTACATGTTACGTAAGCATATCAGTTATCAAACCTTTTCACATTCCTGTACCTTTGAAACCATACACATTCTTAGTCATGCGTGCATTCCACACACACACACACACACACACACACCGCTCGCTGGCGCAGTGGTAACGTTCTCGCGTGCCATCTGGTAGACGGGAGTTCGCGCCTCGCTCAGATTGCGAAAAGTTTCACTGACGAAGTGGGTGGTTACTGTCCCCCTTGAGCAAGGGGATGGGTGTGTGCGTGTGTGAAGGTCACAGCCTTGCCCTTAGACCGGACTATATGAGCTCTCAGCTCCCTTCCGGGAGGGTAAAAGCTGACGATCACAACCAAGTGATCCTGACCAACCCGGTGAGTTACACACACACTCAACATCCTATTATTTCCGTCAGTAGGGACAAAGGAATGGGTTGTGAATGGCGACGTTAAGCGATTAGAATAGCTGAGATTACTCATCAGTTCAGCATTGTTGAGAGAGAGAGAGGGGGGGGGAGAGAGAGAGTACACATACACACACACTAAGAGAAAGAGAGAGACAAAGACAGACAGATGAGACACACACACACACATACATACATACATAACATACATACACCCCCACACACACTCAGAGAGAGAGAGAGAGAGAGAGAGAGAAACTCACAGAGCGCATACACACACGATTAACGATTCCCTTTATATAATGAAACAGGATGTCACAGTTTCAGAGGATTCTTATACCCCTCGCTATCATAAGTTTTTCCTGAGTTGAAGAAAATCACCGGCGGCAGCAAGAGTGAACTAAAAATGGACTTTGAAGTGCAGGAGGGACTGATGGAGAGTGTTTAACCGCTTCAGTACGGGAGATATTATAGCTAAATAAAGTCTGGAGGTAACAAGAATGAATTCAAATGACGTCATAACGGATAGCTTTCATCTGTGGTGCTGGGCTGGAGGAAGGGGGTTAGGGGAGTGTGATAAGAGGGAGATAAGAAGGGTGGGCGAAAGAGAAAGTGTAGAGGTAGAGAGAGAGAAAAAAAGATAGGAGGATGGAGTGAAATGAGGGGAGAAGAAAATTGAAAAGGGAGGTGAGGAATGGAGATGAAGAAAAATGGAGAGGAAAGAAAATAGAAGAGGGGGAGGAGACAATGGGTTTGGGAAGAATAGTGAGGAGATGAAGAAAGGAAGAGAGGGAGCGAAAAATGTATTAATGAGTGGATGAATGAAAGGAGATGTAAGGATGAGAAACATTAAAGAGGACAGAATAAAGAAGAGAGTATATAACTGGAACGAATGAGGAGGGGAGAAGAGAGAAATGGGTGGGTGCAAGTACTAATAGTAAATGAGGAAGAGAGTGTGTAAGTGGAAAGAATGAGGAGGGGAGAAGAGAAAGGAGAGTGAAATATAAGTAAAGCGGAAGGAGAAGGGGAGGAGGAGGAGTAGGGGATGGAGGGAGAAGTATCGTTTCGTTTCGTTTTTGAAGGCTGCAACATGCATGCGTCGGCCTTTTTGGATTGGAGCGTGTAGCATTTTATGACCGGATGCCCTTCCTGATGTCTACCAATGACCCTTGGGTGGAATAATAAGGGGCGGGAATACGAGAAGAAATAAGTGAATGGAAGGAGGAGAGATGAAAGGAAAAGGAAAGGTGATAAGTAAGAGAAATTTATGAGGAGATGGAAAAACAAAAACCGGGGGGGGGGAGGGTGAGAAGTGGGGTTGATGAGGAAAGAGGGAGTAAGGGTGGAGGAAAAGAAAGAAGAGGAAGATTAATGCCTATCGACTGCACGTTGGTCACTGTCGGACAGTCGATTTATATTAGTTCACAATCTTCTCCTTGAATACGACGCGCAAGTTAAGTATATTCAGTTCCCCAGTAGTACTACAGAGTGGAATGGTTGAGCAGTGATGCAGGAGGCAAAGATCGAGAGTAGAAAGAAAGGAGATGGTGAAAAGATGTTAGAATGAGAAGAGTGACATAACGATGGAAAGTAAGGATGGAGGTGAAGAGGGAATGGATAGAAAGGGGGGTAGCTAGAAGATATAAGAATTTGAAGGGTGGAAACGGATGCAAAGACAGAGAGTGGAGGGGAAAATGCGTCTTAAGGAGGACGGAGGAAAGTGAATGGTAAGGGAAGGGGGAAATGAGGAAAAAAGGGTGGGAATGAAGAGGGAATGAGAGAAGAGACTGGAGAGAGAAAGTACAAAGGAAATTAAGGAAAACAACGAGCAATAAACCCAGTGGTCCATTCGAGGCTGCTTGTTAGAGAGAATACTATGGCTATATTTAATTCTATGAGTAGAAGATTAGGACAGGAAAACAAGAAGGAGAGAATAGTACGAATGTAGGGGGGAGGAGGGAAGAGTGGAAATGAAAACAGGGAAGGAAGGAACAGTGAGAATGGAGAAGGAACAAGGCTGAAGTTGTGTGGATGAGGGAAGATAACAGGTGTGGAGGTGGAGTGAGAGTGAAGTATGAGGTAAACCACTGATAAAACAAGACTATACATGTACAACCACTGATAAGCTTGATATCGATTTACTAGACTACTCCTTTTATCATTATTAGCTGATTGTCGATTGTCGGTTGGGTCCGCGGTGACCTACGGATCTTTTGTGCATTTTTTTTTTTTTTTTGTGGGTTCTGGTTGCATGTCTTTTCCTGTGCGTGCATGTATTCGCACTCCTTCGGTCCATACTCATGGCAAACTAAAACTGACACGTACAAACAGTCAAACACCTAATATACCACTTGAACTCGCACTAGACACCCCTTCCCTATTCGTACATCGCCAGCATTGGAGGTTTACAGTTGGAATTCACTACCCTTCGTGGAGAAGGCCTGGTCTTGCAGTGGACCTTGCTGTTGCGCTACAATTACAGTCACACACACACACACACACACACACAGGGGGGGGATTGTATGTAGGGTCATTTCCATGTATTATTCTCTCCATAGCTAGTTTTAATAGCTAATATCTAATTGCATGTTCAAGGTTCGGGCTAGATACAAGTGATAGATGGCATACGGTACATAGTGCAGACTTACCTAAGCGGAATGACCTTAAAGCAATAGCAAGAATATTATATAAGGGGTTATCATTTTGAAGGGGTTAAGGGCAGTTGTTATAATTCCCTTCTCTGCGATAGGTCCTTCCCCAAAATGAAGAATAAAACAATTTAGGGGTCAGCGTAGTGATGGAGTCAAGCCTTAATCTGTTGCTGATGGATGGATCTGATGTTAACACGCTATATAAATGAGTGTGTGAGAACGTGGGGCATGCCGGGAAATTGACAGGAGATCGTATTGGTTGGATGAAAAATGTACGGATAAGCACATGACAAGGGTGTGACACCACTTCTGTACCTTGATAGACGACGAATTGGCATTATATAGCAGGTGTATGTGAAGCGCATATGTAAAGAGAAATACCTCCAAAATATGTGGAGATGGTTAGGCCAGTGAGGTGAAGCCAAGATTCTAGTGGGTTGAAAGAATGAATGAGTAACTCGTCCATATCACTGGGCATTCTGTGGAAAGTTCGTACTTTCTCTTTCCTTTCTTGAACCTTCCTCACTATGACCATTGGTGGGAAAAAAATTCATGATGATGATGATAATTCTTTTTGTACGTGTATTCAGAATATTACTCGTGTGTGTGTGTGTGTGTGTGTGTGTTTCTTACCTAATTGTATCTTAACAGGAATGAGTCAAGCTCGTACTGTCCCGTGTTTTAAACCATTTTTATCATACACGTCCTTAAATTGCCGTATTTGGGAAACTGAATTTTCTTGCGTCGTCATCACCTCTCTTTTTATATAGTTTTTTGCGGTGTCCTCTTGCTGATGCTCCCCCATAGGTTATATACTCATTTATGTCTATTTTCATTTTCCCTGAGATGCATTTATATATCATTATCATGTCTCCTCTTTTCCTTCTTTCCTGTAGCTTTGGTAGATTCAGTTTTTTTTAGTCTTTCTTCGTAGCTTAGATCCCTTAAGTTTGGTACCCATCTTGTAGCGGCCCTTTGTACCATACTTTTTCAATCTTATCTATGTGATTTTTGAGATGAGGATTCCAGACTACTGCATACTCATGCAGGGTTGGTCTGATGAATGATGTTATTGTCTTTCTCAGCATGTCTTCATTTACTCGTATGTATGTGAATGCTGTTCTCTTATTAGGAAGCAGTGTATACATGTTCCGTACCTTCTCACTGATGTGGTCAGCCGGAGATAGTCTGTTATTGGTAATCACTCCTAGGTCCTTGTCCCTTTCTGATATGTGTAGGGTTGAACTTCGTAAAGTATAATCCCAGTCTGGTCTTTTTCATTTTTACCAAACTTAATTACATGACACTTGTCCACATTGAATTCCGTTTGCCGTGAAGTATATTTAATTCTGCTTTAAGCTCTGCAAGAATCAGTGCTAGTAATTTTCCTTTGCATTTTTGCATCATCAGCAAATATATTTAGACAGCTTCCCTGTCCAGTGTTACTGTCTATGTCATTTATATATACTAAAAACATAATTGGTGCCAGCACTACCTTTGGTGTGTGTGTGTGTGTGTTTGCTGTCAGCGTGTGATCATACGGTACGAGCCTGCGTTTGAAATCTTTATGTATGTGTGTTTTTGTGTATATACGTTCGTGTGTAGAAGTGTGCCAGTGGAGCGGTATGTGTGTTGTACTGTGAGAGAGATCCGTTGTGTCTGGTCAGTGGTTGGATGGGTGCCCGTTCCCAGATGACGCAGTCCTGTTTATTCTACTTAATCCTCATCTTAAATTTCGTTTGTAGGGAATTGTGTGGTTAGCTTACTGCGCATCATTTGAGAGAGAGAGAGAGAGAGAGAGAGAGAGAGAGAGAGAGAGAGAGAATACATACCGGTAAAACCCGAGTATCTTAGTTAACAGAGTCCTGTAATCATATCATATGGTATAGTTCTTTCACCTTAACTTGGCCCAGATTTCTACCCTTTTGTGGCATTTGACGTGGCTTTATTGGCAGAAGAAAACCTCTATAGCTCTACATCCTTGTCACAGCACTTCGTGGTTCACATCATATTCTAGTGCTAAGCTGTTGTTACAGCTCAACATTGAAGATGGAGAAATAGCAATTTTAAGCCAATTTAGAGAGAGAGAGAGAGAGAGAGAGAGAGGAGGGAGGGGAGAGAGTATAATAGCAAGAAGCGACAGCGGCGAGATGTACAAACAGATTTACGATAAACTCCATCTCTTAATTTCGATTTGATTTTGCAGGAAGAATAATGAGAGTGTAGAATATTCCAGTGTCGTGTTCTTTCTTGTAATAATCTTTGCTCACGAGAGGAGAACTATCATAGCTACTTATATTTTGTTTTTTGGAGGAAAGATAAGGAAAGGAGAGAACAGAAACTTCCCACGTTCATCCTGAGTATCGATAATGAGTTGGTTGTAAGTATAAACTGTTGTTAGTCCAGTAATAGCCTATAAACACAGTGAAGAGGATGATGGAGGATTTTATTTCGTTCAGTGAGATACGTCCTTGAGTTGTGCCGTCTCGAGGTAGCCAGAAAATTGTGTTATTGTGGTAAAGTGGTTGTATTTTTGGTTATGTACAAATATTATTTTAATGAATATGTGCGTGATTAGAGTTAGGCTTATGAGTATGTAATCAATCCATTTCACTGAGCATCAGTGACTTAGTTGCGGGGATTCTGGGGGGCCCAGTTGGACGCTTCTCCTCCCCACTGGCTCCTATTTACAATTTCGGATTATTAAATTTGTGGACAATGTGTAGCATTTCCCCCCCCCCCCCCCCCCCCCCCCCCCAAAAAAAAAGGGGGGGGGCTTGGCCCTACCTCTGCCCCCTTGTCCGTCGAGACCTGGCAACGTTGTTTAATAGTTATACTTTTTTCTTTTTTCGTTGGTTTTGGATCCTACCTCACCCCTTGTTTCAGGTGGATAATAGAGTTTAGATGATGATGGTGATGATGATGATGACGATGATTATATGATATGATGTATTAGGAGAAAAATCAACTTGGGATGAGGGAAGATAAAAGGAAGAGAGTAACTATTAATACTATAATGTCCGTGACAGAATGCATTGTGAAACAGAAGATGGCTTGTCTACCGTCATCCTTACAACAAGGAAATGAGGGCAGTCAGTGCTTTCTTTCTCGGTCGCTCTTTGTGTTCATTGCACCACGCTCTCTCTCTCTCTCTCTCATGTCCTAGTGGTAAGAGGTATACTTGGATGTTGGAGGATGAAAACCGCTAAATTCTGCGGGAACTGAACTCTTGATTTCCGAATATCCTTAGTGAGTGATTGACGGACTAATGGATCCTGGAGATGCGTCCGCATTTAAAAAGAGTACAGAATAAACCAACTACTTAATGTTTCCCATGCTGACGTTCTCTTTAATCCGTTTAATCAGACGGCATGCATTAGTATGTGCTTGCTACTTCCAGACGATTTAATTCAACTACCAGACAAGAGCTGTGCCTCCAGTTTTAAGTCTTACGGAATACGCTTACCAGACAAGAGCTGTGCCTCCAGTTTTAAGTCTTTCACCACGATAACGTGCTTTTGTGTTTTGTTCTTGCTATATCTCTAGAATGATGATTTTAAAAGACTCCGAACTGTATGGGTTAGATGCAGCCTTCAGTAACCCTGTCATTACTAGAGAACCTTCCAGTGTTTAACACCGTCTGGTGGTAGCTTGATTAAAATTAAAAATTCATCGGACTGGAGGGATTAATATGCATAGAGGTCCACATTGAGGTGGCTGTTACTCTAGCACTCGCAGGTTCATATGACGTAATCCTGAGAAATAGCATCGCCTGGCTTTAGCTGGAATGAAATACTAGAGTTGCCCGACCATAAGAGGGTTAGTGGTATTAATATTAACCACTGAGCTGTATAATATGGAGTAGCTATCTCTGCAGCGAGCCTGAAGCCTTGGCCGCCATACTGAAACCCCTCCACTCGTCGCCTCCACAATGGTAATGCAAGTGGATCCACCATTCTTAGCTTGCTGTTTCCGTTTCGCTGTTGCTTACATAAGCTAAGCAGTGGGCCACGGCACTATATTTTCCGAATTCACCGGCTGATTTCAAAAGACGTGGGCGTCGGTGGTGTAGATAAACATCATCAGCGCCGCCCTGGGCCCCTGGCGGCTGTTATACAAACTACTTGGTGCTACCCATGAGAAAGCCACTCCATACTATAGCTCGTTGGTGTTAACCCTTTGGCTGCGGCGAACTTAGATGAGCCGAATAAAACTGTCGGCCGTAAGCTGCAATAAAATATTTCTGTCCCTGGCCAAAACGTAAGTCGTGATGGTTTTTATCATTCTCGGTGCCCTATTTGTTTGCTGAGTGCCGTAAAATTGTCTCACGTTAGCCGAAATACAATGCAA